>LPNX010129986.1:606009-627152 GCA_001517045.1 Pseudotsuga menziesii | reverse complement strand
GTCCTTATAACAGCTTTCATGAATGTTTAATTTGATCTCATGCTGTATTTATCCATGAACTGAATTATATGATGGACACAGGTTAAAACTGACACTGCAAGCCTATACAGGGATACCTAGCAGAGTGAGAAAGTGGTCAAACAATAGCAAGCTAATTTCTAAGCATTTCTGGAACATTAAAGTAGATTGTTTTCTATCAGTTGAAGGGAAACTATGGGAAAAAGTGGAAAGATAAACAGAGCTGAACCCTCAGACCTAACTTGGGTCCAAAAACTTCCAGACTGTGCAGAGATGTTTCAGCAGGCAAGGTGGTTGAGCTTTTTCAAGAAAATTGATGGTTTTAATTCTCAGGTTTCTTGCAAGTTTGCCAAAGGACTTAAGGAGGATATGATCATGATGGATGCATTGAGATTTAAGTTAACTGTGGAGTTGATATCAAAAGCTACTAAAATCAAGAATGAGGGAGAACATTGGTTTAAGAAATCTCCTTTTGAATTTGACCCTCAAAGATATTTACTGCCTAATGTCATTCCTAACTGGAGCAAAGGGATCCCCATTCAAAACTTTAGAAAGGAGTGGATTGAGCCTTTAAGAATCCTTCAAAGTTATGTGACTTGTGAAGGAAGGTACTCCTTTGTCTTTAAGTACCACTTCAGATTCCTGCAGCACTTAGTAGGGGTGTCTAAAATGAATTTGCCTTTCTTTTTCCTGAAAAGCTTGCAGAAGATGTCAAGCAAAATAAAGGAGCAAGATGATCACACCTCACAGTCACTGTTTCATCATGGCCTTATTAAACTAATTATTACTACAGTGTTACAGCATGAGGGAAGGAATTGGGATTTCTTCTTATTTTGGTCTGACATTCATCCTCAAAAAGAATACCAACAACCCAAAAGACAAACTGACAAAGGTAAGGTGATGATTAAAAAGCTGGGTCATTCAATCACATCTACCAGCAAGAGTGAGATTAAGGTCAAGAAGGTGACTGAGCAAGTCTCAGAACATGCACAAGGTGACAGTCAGTTCAAAGTGGATTCAGAGTATCCTAAAGCCAAATATTCATTGTTTGCAGATAAGGAGGTACAGCCTGGTTTGACTGTTGGTATGGAGAAAGCTGTTACTTTTGAGCAAGCTGGCACTGTTTGACATGGAGAAAGCTGCCACTTTTAAAGAAGAATTACAAAATAAACCAAGAAGCCCCCTTACCATCATATCAGAAGATGAAGGGTATCTGTTGGAGGATGAGCAGCAGGTTATCATGACTGAACCAAGTACTGAAGCATTGGAAGATTTACCTACTTCAAGGAGCAAATCAGTAAAACCTAAGAGAAAAAAGAAGAAAAGTGTCACTACAAACAGAAAACTTAGAACCAGGACTACAAACAAATTGAGGTGGAACATGAAGAAACTCCTCAACCCTAAACTAGATTCCAAGCAAGAAGCAGTGTTAATCAATTCTTCTTCCAGTGAAAGAGCAGAAAGTTTTCAGCAGGACAGTAAAAGCAAAAAGAAGACATCTGTTAAACCTTTTTCTTCTTCTAAACCTGCAGGTACAGAAAAATCACAATTAGCAAATGAAGTATGCCAACCTGCTCCTAAGTTATCAGAGATAATAGTTGAAATAAGAGATAAAATCATCAAACAGCAGGAAGAAGAAAAAGCAAATGCATGGGACTTTGGAAAACAGGGATGGGATGAAGAAGATGAGGCCATACTGAAACAAGCAGGTATCATAGAAGAAGCTGTTGTTCAGGTTGATTATTCAGATCTTTTGATGCAGGAGCCAAATGTACTGAAAAACCCTAGTGAGGAAGAAAGCCTACAAGGAAGAATTCAAATATACAAACAGCAGGTGAAGCAGCTTCAGGAGACCAATGAAAATCTGTTCAAGGTCAACAGGGAGCTGGTGGAGGAATTGCAGGATGTACATCAGCATTTTTTACAGCTATCAGAGGTGTCTAAAGAAGTATTAAAAAGGAAATCAGCCACTGATAGGTATACTGCAGAGTTGGAGAAGACTGTGGATAATTTGCAGCAGGAAAATGAAGATTTGCACCAGAAGATAAACAGGCTAGAGGAAAAGCATGAAGGAGCTAGAAAAAGGCCTCGAAGGCTTGATGGCATTGATTTGCTTGTAAAAGCATCAAAGAAGTTATGAATCAGTTTTTAGTTAGTGATTAGTTTTTGATAAACAGTTTTGTTAAACATGGCTATTTTTAGCAAGTATGTAATTTTGTAAAAAAATCACTTTTTACCTTACTTACTTTAGGGATTCGATGGAGGCAGTTTAGAAGGAAAAACCTAACTGTTTTTTGAGGAGGATAGCTATTTAGGAGAGTTGGAAAGACATTGTAAAGGTTCTAATTTTTCTGGAGCATCAGGAGGTCTGTGGGCTATCATACTTTCAGGCTTATTCAAAGATAAGTGTTGTGACTCTCTTGTACATTTACTGATGAAACTATGGATATATGACTCGTTACCCTACTTTTGGTCTATGTTGGCTTTACTGTGAGTTTGTTTAGCTTCTTAATTGACAATTTCAGTGCTGATTAATGTTTGTTTTCTAGCAGTGCTTGTTCATTATGGGTAAACTTCAATACAGGCTTTTTGTTAGTTTCTTGTGATATATATACATCTTTATCAGTGATTGTGTTTGATTTAGTTGTTGCTTATCTGATGAATGTATTCCCTATATGCTCTTGATTTTTATGACCAAAACACTTAAAACAAAAACCCTAAACCCTAGTTTGAATTGAGATTTTCTCTTGAGATTGTGTTGGCTTGTTCCCCTAGCCTTAGGAACAATTTCTGGCACAAACACCAGGAATACTTGGTCTTGGACTGAGGGCCTTTCTGAGACGATTGTAAGATGTAGTCTTACATGATCATATGTGAGCGCATGGCCATTCTAATGTGATTGAGGGATGTGTTCCCACTTGATCAGATATAAGGGTTGTTGCCATTCTGTCATGGTGAGAGGATTGCTTCCTTCCATGTCAGATGTGAGTGTCGGCCATTCTGATGTAGGATTAGTTCCTACATAGATGTAAGGGCTACCTCCTTTCTGACGAGTAGGTCAGATGTGAGTGCCAGCCATTTTTATGTAGGATTAGTTCCTACATAGATGTAAGGGCTACCGCCTTTCTGATGAGTAGGTCAGATGTGAGTGTCGTCCATTCTGATGTAGGATGAGATCCTACATAGATGTAAGGGCTACCGCCTTTATAATGAGTAGGTCAAATGTAAGTGTCAGTCGTTCTGATGTGACTGTAGGAATAGTTCCTACATGATCACATGTAAGGGCTACCACCTTTCTGACAAGTAGGTCAGATGTTAGTGCCAACCATTCTAACGAGTAGGTCAGATGTAAGGGCTACTTCCATTCTCTGAATGGAGGCACCTGGTTAGTTACCAGGAACCCTCAGTATACGACTAAGCACCTTTCTGACGAGTCAAGGTTAGATGTAAGTGTTGTGCCTTTCTGATGAGCAAGTCAGATGTGAGTGTTGGCCATTCTGACGAGTAGGTCAGATATAAGGGCTACCAAAGACCTACAAAGAGGTAGGCCTACAACCAGCATGAAAAAGGGATGGCTCTGTAGAACTTCTTGTGATGAGAAGAATCATGAGATAGCACCAGTGATGTTGACCCAGTGATGATCCAAATCGAGTGATGATGATACAGCAGAGATGATCCAGATCCAGTGATGATCCAGATCCAGTGATAATGATCCAGATCCAGTGATGTTGATCTAGCAGAGATGATCCAGATGCAGTAATGGTGATCCAGATCCAGTGATAATCCAGATCGAGTGATGATCTAGATCCAGTGATGATGATCCAGATCGAGTGATGATCTAGATCCAGTGGTGATGATCCAGATCGAGTGATGATCTAGATCCAGTGGTGATGATCCAGATCGAGTGATGATCTAGATCGAGATGAACATGACTTGAAAATGAATATGACTTGAAGATGAAGATGACGAGAACTCAATGATGACCCAGATGATATAGATAAGAAGCCTTGTGCTGATAAATTGTGTTGAGAGAATACCTTCCTAGTTAAGAGGGAGTGTTGATGTATTTGTAACTTCAGAATGTATTCATACGTATATCTTATGTATTGTACCCCGATGTTTATTTCGGGATGTGTCTGTAATGTATTTGAGTCATGTCATGCCCCGATGTTCCGATCGGTANAGTCATGTCAAGTCATTGTGGGTAACCCTCCTATTGGTCAAGGGTTAAAGTCCCCACAGTTGTGGGGCCCTAGGGTTATTAGACTATCCTAGAGAAGTCAGCCCTAGGTGAGTCATTGTAAGTCAGGGCAATAGTCCCCACCATTGTGTTAAGGATAAACCTCCTTGTATGTTGGAGGAGGCAAAGTCCCCACAAGCTGTGGGGCACTAGGGTTGTTAGAAACACCTAGAGATGTCGGCTCTAGTAAGTAATTGTTAAGTGAGGCCGACATCTTGGACTGGGTTTCAAGTGAACGAAAGAATATAAATAGAGAGTGAGCCTCTCTATTTAACACACACACACACACTCATTTTGGCGCATGAGTGAGAGGAGAAATTGTTGGGACAAGAGAGAGACTGTTGCCGTCAAGAGATCATCTTTATGTTTTCGGGTTTTACTTTTGGTGTTGATTCTATCTCTGAGGAAGTTGCATGGTTTTCTCCTTTATGGTTTCCTCGAGGAAAATTCTTTGTGTCTCTTGTCTCTTGTGTTTTATTGTTGTGCATGCTATTCTCTCAGATAAGATCCTAAGATCATAATGCTAGCTTGAATGATAAAAATCTAACAATAAAAAGGGATATTTATGAACTCGTTTATGAATTGACATCCAAATGGTCCATTACTGATCAAAATCCATAAATTATTTTGAGGTATGCTTAAGGATGAGAGAATGTAACATGCCCTTGTATGAATATGCAATATTCCATTTAGTACACCTTGCTTGTTATGACCAACACCACATCGAGGACCTTATTATTGATATTTATTTGTTATAATAAGTATTATGATGTTTGGTTGGAGAATGATGTTTTGGGACTTTCATGTCTTTGATGGCTATTGATGATTATGGATAATGTCTCTTATTATTATTATTGATGGTGATTATGTCCTTGATGTTTATTAATGATTATGAGTAGTTCCTTGATAATCATTTATGAGTATATAATTGATTATTATTGATAAAGTAGTTCCTTCATGGTTAACCAAAGATTTTTCATTGAGCATTAATATATATACGTTTACCTAATTGGTATCATGAGCATTTCCTTGATGACATATGATCAGTGTCTCTTTGGTGATAGTGATGAGAAATAAGTATTATCTTGGTGATGATATATATGTATCCTTGATATTATATTTTTTATGACGTATTATGGTTCATGATGATTATGATGATTCATGATTCAAGGTAGGTCCATGTGTGAGAGAGTTCTTATAAGAGGATATCCTTTTTATAGGTTAATGAAATGATAAAGAGGTAAAGGTCACCTTCCAAGGAGAGGGATTATTGTTAAATGAGGATGGACGACCTAATCCTAGGGATTAGGGTGCCTAGAAATGCAAAAGTGACTTGAAAATGCCTTCTAAAGTAAAATGTGGTAAAAATCCTATAGGGAACAAGTTTTACTTCACCTTTTACCCACTTTACGACACTTTTAATTCTTCCCTTAAACCTAATTTTATCCCGTGTATAATTTGTTAGGGGGAATAGGAAGGCCACGACACATTCTTTGTTGGGAATGGGTGTTATCCTGAAGATATTAGAAAAATATTTTGTTTCCTTTTGTGAAAGGAATGGTTGTTGTTGGATCACTAGGAATACACATATGATACTTTCCTAACTAAGGGTATTCATTCAGGGATGAAAGTGACGATTCCATATTATTTTGGGCCATTGGGACACCATTGTCATGCATGATGTTAACTAACTCGGGGTGTCCATTGAGGGATATAATTGGTGATCCTATATGTCCAATATTCTGTCCACTACACTATGGACAATCAATTGGATGTATGATCCTTGATTTTTTCTATTGAACATAGTGGATGTCTAATCCACAAATTAATCTATGCTCGACAAAGTGAGGAAACTTATTGAGTTATTAGTGATTTATTATATGCCCTCTTTGAGCTTGATCCCTTCTCTAGAGGACACACCTAGGCTTAGGTAGCTACGATGGTTAGATGGAAAGATGTCCTTGGACATGATTTCTCTCCTGGATGGCATCCTACTTGTGGAGAATTAGTATTTTGAATCAATGGTTGGTATTTGATATGGCAAAGGACTATAGTTACATATTGTAATTTTTGTTGTTATAGTTCATTATTTATATGGTTAAAGTTATAATTGCTTGACATCTTTTTTGATTATATTGTTCTACTTCCTACTCTTTAATTAAGTAATTTGTGATTTAGTTAATTACTTGAACTTAGAAAAAAAAGTAAAAAATACATATATACACACAAATATAAGCTAGTAACACCCTGCTTGTGCAAGACGTTAGGGTCCTACCTTAACCCCATAAGTAGAGAGATAGGATGTTATGTATTGAGGTCATATTTATTAAATAACGTCCATGATCTGTAGTGTGAAAATCAATAATAATAAGAATGCTTACTAGAAGGTTCACCTACTATAAAGTTCCTTCTTAAAGAAGTACCTAGAAGGTTCTTCCTACTAAAAAGTTCCCTCTCTACAAAGTACCAAGGAGGTTAGAAAAAAACTATATAAAAAAGTGGAAGCAATGTAATGAGATGTCTTGTAAAGTATATGGTATTTGGAGCTTTGCTAATCTAAAGGTTGCCCCCTCTAGGAGGCAAGTGAACATTGCCTTCATCAATAAATATATTTATATTGTGGTATTTGGTTATTTACAATTGTATACTATTGTGTTAATTATGTTCTTTCATTCTAAAATCTTGCTATATTCCATTATTTATGTTTTAAGTTTCCTGTTATGTTACAAAGGTATATGGTATCAAAGCGCTTTACTTAGATGAAAATTTTAGAATTTTATTTAGTCCAGAGACATGTTGCAACATCTATAAATAACATAGTAATATGTCATTCAACATGTAAATATATGTCTGAGAAAGACTACACCTAGGAAATACTAGAGGCTTTACCTGTTTGGACACCCTTGTAAACCTTGTTGGTATCTCTTCGAGTACTAACACATTAAACAGTACCTATATATGATTTTTTACTTCCATGTACCTTCAAATATATCAGAAGACACTTAGGATTACTTAAACCAACTTTGGATAATCTAGTCAAACATCGTGATGTTATAGTGGTGCCAAGCACAATACTTGGAAAGATTACTCTCTAGTACTTGGGCAGTAGGGTGGTACGACTAAAGGCATAATTGACCCTTCTTATTTTGTTCCCTAAGATATTGTGCCAAGAAATATTGGTGGACCCCACCAGTATATACAAATATATATAACACTTGACGCTCCCTTCTATATAGGACCCTAAAAATCCTAGCCTCTATTGCATAGACCACAAATTTCCTACCATGACAAAATGGATTGGATCTTGAATTCACACTTACAAGAGAATTATATAAAAACCCCTTGATTGTGTTGATCATAATGGAAAATCTCTCCAGTAACCTTTTTACATACCCACAAATTCATAGTCCACACAAGATCTATAGCCATGGAATCCATGGTCAAGGAGCTAGAAAACCAGATAAATAGGCTTGAACTAAAGCTAGAAACCAATATTGCCAATCAAGTCAACCAACTCGATACTCAATTTGATTCAAACAACTTGGGCCTCGTGATTAAATCAAATGGAGTCTCCAAAGCAATCATAGGTGGTCGAATCCTACATTTGTGGTGAGTATTGCAACAATTCACATCACCCTGAGACTCCAAACAACTTGTGTCACTATTATACCATGGTAGATATGAATAAGTTTGATGGTTCTAACCCCATTGGTTGGGTTACCTAGATGGAACACTACTTTTCCCTACATGGCATTACTAATGATATGATGAAACTCTAAGTGGGGGTCTTATACTTGGATCAAGCGAGATGGCAATGGTGGAAATTTCATAAAAATATTATTCAGACTACATTGCATGGAATTAGTTTGTGAAATCCATGTATTCTTTCTTTGTTAGAGACACTCACTACTTGGGTAGGCTAACCAAATTACACTAAACAAGAACAATAATTGAATTTACCATTTCCTTCATAAAACTGGCCATCCACATAGATGCTCTGATTTATTCTTTTTTAAGGAATATTTAATAGTGGTATCGAGAAAGAGATTAAAGCACAAGTTCTCGTGTAGTGCCCAACTAATTAGTTGGATTCCACTCAATGGGAAATAAAATGTAAGCTATTTATTTAGGTGTATGCCAAATATCCTATTTCATTTCTTGTACTCGCCTCTCAATGACCCCTACTGCAACCTCCTCACCTTCTCAACCTTTGAAATTCTACAAGTTATCTCAAACATAAATGGTTGAACACCAATTACTAAAACTTTGCTTACTTATGATCAAAGGAATGTTCCAGGACATAAATGTGAATAACAAAAATTATATTGGATAGGTGTGTCCTCCCATAATTGGTTGGAAGATATACTAGTGGAAGACAATATTGAGCTTGTCAGTGTAGGGCATGCCCATCCTATGCATGAAGACCCAACCCTAGATGCACCTCAATGAGAAACCCTAATTTCCATCCATGATTTATCTAGTCTTTCTACCCTTCAAACCATAAAACTAGTAGGTTGCCTCAAGCAACACAAGGTGATTGTTTTGGTCGATAGTGAGAACACCCATAATTTTATCCATGGGTGTGTGGCTGAAGAACTCCATTGGTATGTCCGTGCAATATTTGATTTTCAAATTATAATCACTAATGGTGGTATAATGAGATGTACAACACAATGTGAAAATGTGTGACTTCATCTAGGATACTACATGACTCACACGTTTGTCATTGACATGGGAGGTTTTGATGTTGTCTCTGGGGCAGATTGGTTATGCTGTTTAGGCCCAATCATCATGGATTTTACGAATATACACACGAGTTTCACTAATATGGACAAACAAATACCCTCAAAATTCACCCTGACATGCAGTTGGTTTTAACCAAACATCAATGTGTCTTAAACATAAGCTTTGGCTTACCCACCTCACATGGTGAGCATTATCATGGTATTCCCTTTATTATCGATGGTCAACCCACAAATTTATGTCCTTGTAGCCATTTGGTGGCCCATAATAATGAAATTGAAAATATTATTCAAGAATTGTGGGATTCCATAGTCATCCATCCCTCTACTAGTCCTTATTCATCCTCATTGGTGATGGTATCGAATAACTAAGGCATTTTCCATGTGTCATTATTTCCATGCTCTTAATAAATTAATTTTCAAAGACAAATTTCCCATCCTAATTATTCATGATCTCCTAAATGAGCTCCATGGTACAAAATCCTTCACTAAACTTAGCCTCCAATCAAGGTACCATCAAATCTGGATGAAAGAGGAAGACATTCTAAAGATTGCTTTCCACACACATGAAGTCCATTATGAGTTCTTAGTAATGTCATTTGGACTTTGCAATGCTTCATATACATTTCACAGCCTCGTTAACAATATGTTTTGGTTATCCCTCCATGATTTTGTGCTTGTCTTATTTGGTGATACCCCGATTTACAAGAAACGTTAGGATACCCATGTAAAGCATGTATATAGAGCATTGAAACTCCTTCTAGAACGCTAATCGTTACTTAAACATTCCAAATGTGTTTTTCTGGATTTAGAGGTATAATACTTTGGTCACATTGTTAGGATGGGATGTTAGTGGACCCTAAGAAAATTGAGGCAATGCAATATTGGCCTTTCCCCAAAACTCTAAATATCTTATGTTAGTTTTTAGAACTTACCGGTTGCTACATAAAGTTGAGGAAATATGGATGAATTTTTTCCCCTTAACAACCTTAGTCAAGAAGAATGCCTAAGTTGTATGGAATGATGTATCCAAGAATGCCTTCTTAACTTTAAAAGAGGCCATGTGCTCTACCCCAGTTTTATCAGTGCATGATTTTACTAAGCCATTTGTCTTGGAATGTGATTCTTTAGGCAGAGGTATTAGTGCAGTTTGATGCAAGAAGGATGACTCTTATCATTCACCAGTAAATATATGTGTGATAGAAATTTATTTATGATAAATAAATCATGGACATCCTTCATCTAGTCAATACTTGGTGGCCATATCTCATTGAAAGTCACTTTCAAATCAAGATAGATCTTGAGAGATTGAAGTATTTTTTGGAACAATGGTTGTCCTCCTAAGCACATCACAAGTGTGCCACTAAGATGTTTGGGTATGATTATGAAATCTTTTATGAAAAGACAATGTTGTGGTGGATACATTGTCAAAGAAATACGAGGAATATGCATCTCTCTTTTCTTTTTTTTCACCAGTACCAGCATGAAGGGAGTGGTTAAATCATGAAAAGGTACATTCTTATCTCATCAAAAGACTTTAGGAAGACCCCAGTCCTCCCAAAAAATACTCATGTAAATAATATGCATTGAGGTATAATAGTATCTTTTTTATAGTACCAAATTCAGCTTTGAAACACAGATAGTAGAAGAGTTGCATTCATCTCCTATGTTAGGTCATTCATGATTTCATAAATCTTATGAATGCATTAGACAATATTCAGTTTGTGAGGGAATATAAAAAGGCATCCAAACCTTTGTAATTGAATGTGAGACTTGTCAAAGAAACAAGAGTGAGATAGTGAAGGCCCCAAGAGCATTACAACCATTTCAAATACCAACCACTATTTGGATAGACATGATCTCAATGGATATCATTGTTAGTCTTGTGAAAGCAAGCAAAAATCAAGTTATCATAGGGATAGTTGATCCACTTTGCAAATATTCTTACTTATGTGTCCTCCAACACTCCTTTACACTAGTAAATGTTGCCCAAACTTTTTGGGATCGTATTTTTAAGCTACATGGTACGTTGTTATAGCTCAAAATGACAAATCTCTACCTGTGACCACTTTCCCATGATTTCGTTGCATGTAGACACTTCCATGATGACACTTCATGAAAGTCACTGAAAAAACACCTAAATTGAAGGACCCATATCTTGAGTTTTGTAACTCTATTTGACCTCATCTCTACATCGTTGGAAAGGTATCTAAGTTAGCTAAAACTTTCTAGAAGACACCAAAGTCTGAAAATGCCTATAAGTACCCTAAGAATCAGATTTGTTTATGTATACGTGAGTTACCTTAAGGAAACCCATGTATGGTACGCGACTTGCTATATATAATACTCACGTATACCCTAAATACATGAGTTTGTGCATTGCAACCCGCATATACCTACTGCATATGTGACTGATGTCTCCGCAACCCATGTATTCCTCCTAAAAATGTCAAAAAAATACGTTTTTCAAAATTTGGGTTGTTTGGTTAGTTATGCAACTGACTCCTTCAGTTGTAACTAATTTATCTTCGACCCTATCTCTTCAGAACAATATAAATAGAGGTAGGGAGGTCCATGAGAGGAGAATTGAATCTTTGCATTATTATGCTGGAGGAATAGGAGCTCTCTTTGCCCACACCTTTTCCCTAGAAGCTATATCCTTGTGTTGCAGAGCTTGGAGGCTGAGTTCCTTGGAGAAGAGAAGCAGCAGAACCAAATCAAGGTTTCATGAAGTGCCCAACTTGAAGAGAAGGTATACTTGTACTTGTTTTCAAGATTAATAAATATGTGATGTCCTTATTCTTCCCAAATCAGTGTTCAATGTGTTATTGAATCTTTTTTTATGATCATATGATGATGTTAGTCAAATCATTATTTCATGTTTATTTGATTATCATTGCTTTATATGTGGTCATATTGGTTTGAGGAAGGTATAATTCGTTTTGCAGGTCTCTTGGAGCAAGAGGGGCAAGAAGAGGATTGAAGGGATGCTTGGATCAACCTTCATTTGGCTAAGGTATGAACCATTCTAATCTCTAATCTTGCTTATATATACTTGCATAACCATTTGCATCTCTCTTTCAACCCCAATACGTTGATGGCCTCTTAAACCCTAGCCATAGGAAACTTTCCTTTACAACAAAATTGACGACTCCACTAGGGAGAGACTTGTCTGTTTGGGGTTTCTTTGTTTTTCTTTCAGCCTTTTGTAAGGTTTCGGGTCCTTCTTACAAGTTAGGAACACCTTTTGAGTTTGTTGGAACACCTTTCCTATCTTCCTAGGTCAGTTTTTGACCCTTTTTGTGCTTTTTGTCATCCATACGCGACTTTCAGGCTAAACAGTCACATGTTTGTGTTGTATACGCGACTTGTACTACCTACAACTAGCGTTTCATACGCGACCTTCCTTAAGGCAACCCACGTATGCACCTGAATTTGTGTTCTTTCATCATTTTTTAGGGTTTTTGGGTGATTTGAGGGTTGTTTGTAGGGTCTTCAAGGGTCCTCTGCATGTGCATGACTCCTAAGAGGTTATTTTATCTCTTTTAGGTGCTCTTTTTCTATCTTGTAAGTCTCTTTGAATTCTTTAAACTTGTTTTTGTTGCCTTCCCCCCCACCTCCTTCTTTGGCTTGACCTTGTTGAACAAGGTACTGAGTAGACTCTGTTTGTAGGTTTAGATTGATTCTTGGGACTTATTGACCTTTGCTTATGTCAGTCTTATTTGCCCGGTCTCTTCATTCCAAAGTTGTTGGCTTGTTTACCTTTGTGAGCTTTCCTTCCAAGAGAGGTTATATCCAACTTTAGGGAAACCTAGGGTTTGTTTGTGGGGTGTAGAGTAGTTGTCTATTTTCTTTGCTTACAGTACTTGCTTGCATTAGTTGATAGGTTGTTTTTTCTTTTGTATTTATAAAAGAAAAAGAAAAAAAACACATGTTTTCTTTATATGCATGTAGATTAGTTTGTTAGTCTAGATTGCATGGCATATCATTGTTTTTGAAAAATAAAAATAAAAAGAATTTGTTGTTTTGTGGCTTTCAAGATTCTATTTGAAAAGAAAGAGAATAGTTTTTTCTTTCTTTTTGCATTTCATTTCTCTTTGCTTAGTCATTTTGTTTCAACTTTGAGTCAAAACACCACATAAGTTTCACGCCATTTTCCCTCTGACTAAAAACAGCCTATTAAAATGAACGATATAATTTAAAAATTATTAGTAAGTTTTATTTTATAGGCTCCTACACCAACTAGCTTAGGCTATACTTGTGGATTAGGGAGTTTTAACTCTCCACAAGTATAAAATTTTAGACGTAGTTGGCCAATCACTAGGTAAACCCTTTTCTATGTTGATTGTATCTGGGAAGCTCCTCTCAAACAACAGTTAAGCATGAGGCCGCGTGGAGACTTGGACTGAGGAGATAACCCTCTGATTTCTTGTCAAAGCGTAGACCAAGGTTTTTGTGCATCTGGGGACTTCTGTCAATACCACCCTCCCGGGCCCATGTGGTGCCTGGTGTTGACAAGGTTTTGCACTTTGCTACCCTACCCATGCGTATGAACCAGGCTTGTGACTGTCCCCCCAGACTATAAATATAGTTAAGGTAGACTTTAGTCTCTTTGACATCTAGGTTTCATAAACAGGTACACCGGAAGGCTATTTATGATTGACCTTGTACGGACTTGGAAGGTAACCCCGGTATAAGGTGTGGGAGGGTGGTGGGTGATTCCTTCGCTTGTGCCTAAGAACATCTATAGGGATGCCAAGTAACTATCTATCATCTTTCTTCTGGAAATCATATCTTATACATGTCTGTCTATTTGGATTTAGGAATTTTTTAGTGATTGATGTGTGGTTTGTATGTACTTATTTTGCTTTCAAGTGTGTGCTTTGTACTTGTGATTTCCTGTCAACCTCAGAATTTGTCTCCTAGTTTGAAACTATGGCTAACACCCCTTTGAACACCAACCAAAAGATCCCCATGCTGGGAACTCCTTGTACTATTCCTCTCATGGGGAATGTTGGTGTTCCTTTGATGGCCACCCTAAATCTTCTTGGATTCACCCTAGGGCTACCGGTGTGGTTGTTTTCCACTCCAACTATATTGAATGCTCCTGATGCTTCTCAAGTAAGCTCCTTATATCAAGGGCATTAAAACACTGCTTCCCCTTCACCTGTAGTTGATTCTCCTCCTCCTTCTACCTCATGTGGTGAAAGTACTGATACTAGTAACCGACAGTCTAAAAGGAGTAAAAGGAGGATTAGAAAGAAGGCACATAAGAAAGGGGGCACCCGTTCAACCTCTGCAAGTCAATTTGAACCTCACCACCCAACCTCTGCAGTTCATGTTGGGGGAACCTATCCAACCTATGTAGGTCATGTTGGATCTTAGCACTCAACCTTTGCAATTCAAGTTGATCTTCACCATCCAGCCTCTATTCATCATGCTGGTGGGATCCTTCCAACCTTTCCAGGTCACGTTGGATCCAGTCACTCAGCCTCTGTAGTTCATGCTGAGGCACCCACTCAACCTTTTATGTTCAAGTTGAACCTCCCCATCCAACCTCTGCAAGTCATGTTGGATCCATCCACCCAGCCTCTGAAGTTCATGATGGGGGCACACACTCAACTACTGCAAATAATGTTGATCCTAACCATTCAGCCTCTGCTATTCATGCTGGTGGTGCCCATCCAACCTCTGTAGGTCATGTTGGACCTAGTCTCTCAGCCTCTATAGGTCATGCTGGGGGCAGTCTCTCAGCCTCTGTGGTTCATGCTGAAGACAATCTGTCAGCCACTGCAAGTCATGTTGACACCGTTGAAAAGACTAACCGTTCAAAACACAAGCCCAAGTTCCCTTGTAAGCTTTGTGAGGGAGACCACCTTACTTATAAATGCCCTTCTATCATGGAGGTGCAAAGAGTTTGGTTTCATGGTCATCCCATTTTTGAACATTCTGAAGTCTCTCAACAACCATCATCTCTTAGTCAGGTTGGACCCAGTCACCCAGCCTCTGGTGGTCATGCTCGGGGAAAAATATCAGCCTCTGTAGGTCATGCTAAGAGTAAACACTCATCCACTACTAGTCATGTTGACACCATTGAAAAAAATGATCGTTCGAAGTGCAAACTTAAGTTCCCTTGTAAGCTATGTAAGGGAGATCATCCTACTCACCAGTGCCCTGCTATCGTAGAGGTGTGAAGACTGTGGTCCGAGAATCAAGAATCTCCTTCTCCTGAACAACCTATAGTTTCTCAACAACCTACTCAACCTTTGGTTTATCAAGTGGTCGAATCAATCTCAGCTTTGGTCGATCCCACTCTTCTTTCATAGATTTGTCCTGATGTGATTGAACCAATGTCATTTTTGGTCAATCCCACTCTCCCTTCGGAGAGTGACTTTCACGAAGCGATTAAATCGATTCCATTTTTTATCAATCCCACTCTTCCTTTGGAGAGTGAAGTGTCTACTAGTCATGTTTTCTTCACTACCCATTCAGAACTTACTAAACAAGGGGGCACTAAACTCGCTTTAGATCAACCCCCACCAAGCTCTCAGATTGCTTCCTTTGATTGGGATAGCCTAGTTGAGCCGCGCCTTCCTTCTAATGCACCTTTCCAGATAAAGGTCAAAGTTGAACCATACATGATTGCTCGTTGTATTGTTGATGAAGGAGCCTCAGTTAGTATCTTGTCTGCTCGTGCTTGGCAAGGCATGGGATTTCCCAGCCTTGTGTCGACTGCTAGTCAGTTATTAGAATTTGATAGAAGAACTTGTATATCCCTGGGAATTCTTTCTCAAACACATGTTACTTTGGGTGGGAAGACCATCTTAGTTGACTTCATGGTGATAGAAGACCCCTTGGACTTCAATATGCTCCTTGGACATGATTATGTCTATGCCATGCAAGCTATGGTGTCAACATTCTTTCGTGTGATGTACTTTAATCATGGTGAATAAATTGTCACTGTCGATCAGTTGGATTTTCTTGATCCTTCTCCTGACCCAACTAGAGACCAGTTCTTTCCTTTATTGATTCCCAATGTTTCTATAGACACTACCCCGCCACAGGTGAGCTAAGTGGCCTCATGTCCTTTGCGTTTAATTGCTATTGAGAAAAAGCCTCTATTTTCATGCTTACCTTCTCGGGACTTGGTCCCAGCAGTTGACCAGGTGAGTCATCCTATACAGACTATGGAGCCTGCTCTCCACTATGTTGATCCATTTGAAAGTTTAGACATGTGCCCTATCTCGAATGATCTCCTTCCTTTGGATGAAGTCTTCTTAGAGTATTTGATACAGTCTAACCTTATTTTGGATGTTGGTTCAGTTGTGACTAAGTCTAACCCTTATTTGATTATAAGCCTAATTTTCCCCTAGATCGGTCTTCTTATGTTGGTCTTGTTGAGTTTTTGGACTCTCCCTTCGAACAGCAAGTCAGTGATCCTGATGAGTTTGATTTTTCTTTTGAATTTTTCAACTCCTGTGATACTGAGTTTGCTCTTGCAGACTCTATCTCCCGTGTTGATATTTTCTTTCCTTCTGAGGTTTATCTTACTGATTATAAATCCTCAAGCCTTGTTGCTATAGAATCTTCTTCAGTCGATTCTGCCTTGACTTTCCCTTTTGTAGAAGATAGCAAAGTCACATGTGTTTTTGCCAAAGTGACCTACACCAGAATTTTTCTTCTAAATATGATCATGATGTTGTTGTTTCTTGGAGACAGGATTCTTAGTTGGATTCACAACTGTTTACTGGCCTCATCTTCTTGTTTAATATGTAAATGCATTTGCATGTTCCATGCTCGTGCTTACAATCCTGATGCTGGTTTCCATGCTTTTAGCTCATTGTATAAGCCCTCATCATCGCTTAGCCTTGTATCTTTTTGCCATAGAAACTTGACACCTTTTACCTTGAGGAGACATTCCCTGAGTGTCTTTATCCTGCTCATGTTCCTTGCATTATGCATAGGTTTGTTCCTTGCAATTTGAACTAGTTTCGCCTGCCTATGAAACTCGTCTCCTCACATTTAGAGCATTCTTTTTGCTCTCCTTCGAGCTCGTTAAAAATAGTAAGGAGGCCGCAAGTTGACTTTTTTGGTCTCATTAAAACTTCACGGGAAAGATATTGAGTTTCTTTAGGCCCAGGTCTGACTCCTCAAAATAGACTTGATTGCCGAGTAAACTTGTCCATTCAGGATCGTTAAGAATATGTGAATGGGAATCCACATTGGTGGTAGGTTATCACTTTATCAGACCATGTGGAATAATATGAGAAAGGAACACCCTCTTTTCTATATATTTGAGAAGAGTATTCTCAGGCATAGGTTTATCACTTTTCCGGACCTGAGGGAATAAACTTACAAAAAAGGAACCCCCAATCTGAGCTTAGTTTTCTCTTTTTCGTGCTTTGGACCTAAATATGAAAAAGATTTCGAGTGTACTTTATGTCTTTGTCATGCTCGCTAAACCCTAAAGAACAAAGCATCAAGTTTATTGTTGTAAGTCCCTTTCCTCGTAATCAAATGGATCTTTCCAAGTGAGCTTGCCTTCCTTGACACTCGTAAAACCCAGGCTATATGCTGCTTTTGAAGGAGCGTTGGGTAGGTGGTAATTTAACCTTTTTCGGACCTTCTTGACTAAGTACGAAAAAGGTGCGCCTTACTTCTTCGGAAGCTAAGAGAGTTCTTCTGTGGTTTGTTTTATACTTTTTCGTCCTCGGGAGACTAAATTGGACGAAAAAGGACCCCCTTGGAGTCTTCTTTGGAGTTTTCACACTCTTTAAACTATGAAAACACCGATGAGCATTTACTAGTTTGGGCTTGTAAAATCCACGAATCAATGCTTTATCAAGCATTCTTCTTCTGCCACTTCTTCAAGATTTCCAAAAAAGAAGAAGGTCTCGAGTTGGCTTTCTTGGACTTGTTAAACCTTTATAAGAAAGAGGGGAAGGGAAGTTCATTCACGTGTTTTTTACATCATGGCAGCAAGTCTTGTTTCCTTGAACAAAGCACCAATTTTGAGTCTATCAACAGTTGGGTCCTAGTATTTTGACCTTATCCCGATTCAGAGTTTGTTACTCCTCTAGTTGGTTTCTTTTCCAATTATATGGGGAATCTATCAATGTCTCCTACATTGTAGATTTGTGTCGTTGGTTCTTTTGTGTCAAAAGCTGCCTAAGTCACTTTTGTGTCGTGTTCATTGTTTAAGGATTAAACCTTTGTCGGCTATTCTGCAGTTGCCTTGACCTTTTGTGTCGGCCATTCCCTGGCATCAGTTCATTACATCATGTCTTCAGTGGTCCTTGTCATGAAATTCTGTAGAAATTCCAGATCCAATTAGTCTTTAAATTACCTCCTGTTGGATGATGAAGGATGCCTTAATGCATTACTTCCAACGAATCTCTTCCTATCGACTACAACACATCTTGTTATGGGGATGAGATTTATATTTTTATGACAGTACCTTGGGGATTGCAGTCATCAATGGCAATTTCCCTCGCTATTGGGTAGCGGGAATACCTTAATGTCTCCTACTTGATGGATTCTTCAATTGTTTGACTTCAAGTCCTTGTATTCACACGTGTTAGAATGTACTAGGTACCTTGGGGACCATTTTCACTAATGGTGGTTTCCCTCTCATTTGTTAATGGTTCTCATTATTGACCGGTAATCAAACGGTTTCCTCCATGTTCTACTTCAACTCCTTTATTCGCATGGTTAGGATTCGTACCTTTTGGGCGGTTTGGATTGAATACCTTGGGCTGACAATAGCATCGTCATTTTTGCTATTTCTCGAGTTGCGCAAGACCTTGTCACATTTTATATGACATTTTGTTGAGACATAGATCCACCTTGTATTCTTGTGGCTATGATCGATTGTTAAGCATGGATCCACCTTGTTTATTTGAGGCCATGAATCCTTTAGATTTGATATGGTGCCTTTTTGCATATTGAGTGACCATGATAGTTTCATCAGTTATACATATGTTAGATCCGCCTGTATATTTATGGAGATGATTTGCATATGGACTTGTATGTCCCAAAGATCAGTTTTTTCTGACATTTGTCTCTCTTTTAGGTACCTTTGTTTGAGCCTTTTGATCTTGGATTCACTGCTCTCTCCATACTCAATTGTTTCCTTTATAATGTATTTCAGCTATCGTCTTCCCCTCTAACCTCATACATTAGGGGGCATCTGTTATAGCTCAAAATGATAAATCTCTTCCTGTGACCACTTTCCCATGATTTCGTTGCATGTCGACACTTCATGAAAGTCATTGAAAAAACACCTAACTTGGAGGACCCATATCTTGAGTTTTATAACTTTGTTTGACCTCATCTCTACACCGTTGGAAAGGTATCTGAGTTAGCTAAAACTTTCTAGAAGACACCAAAGTTTGAAAATTCCTATAAGTACCCTAAAAATGAGAATTTGTTTATGTATATGCGAGTTGCCTTAAGGAAACCCGCGTATGGTATGCGATTTGCTATATATAATACTCATGTATGCCCTAAATACGTGACTTTGTTTGCAACCCGCGTATACCTACTGCATACGCGACTGATGTCTCCGCAACCTGCGTATTCCTCCTAAAAATGTCAAAAAAATACGTTTTTCAAAATTTGGGTAGTTTGGTTAGTTATGCAACTGACTCCTTCAGTTGTAACTACTTTGTCTTCAACCCTATCTCTTCAGAAGCATATAAATAGAGGTAGGGAGGTCCATGAGAGGAGACTTGAATCTTTGCATTGTTATGTTGGAGGAATAGGAGCTCTCTTTGCCCACACCTTTGCCCTAGAAGCTATCTCCTTGTGTTGCAGAGCTTGGAGGCTGAGTTCCTTGGAGAAGAGAAGCAGCAGAACCATATCAAGGTTTCGTGAAGTGCCCAACTTGAATAGAAGGTATACTTGTACTTGTTTTCAATATTAATAAATATGTGATGTCCTTCTTCTTCCCAAATCATTGTTCAATGCGTTATTGAATTTTTGTTTATGATCATATGATGATGTTAGTCAGATCATTATTTCATGTTTATTTGATTATCATTGCTTTATATGTGGTCATATTGGTTTGAGGAAGGTATAATTCGTTTTGCAAGTCTCTTGGAGCAAGAGGAGCAAGAAGAGGATTTAAGGGCTGCTTGGATCAACCTTCGTTTGGCTAAGGTATGAACCATTATAATCTCTAATCTTGCTTATATATACTTGCAGAACCATTTGCATCTCTCTTTCAACCCCAGTATGTTGATGGCCTCTTAAACCCTAGCCATAGGAAACTTTCCTTTGCAAAAAAATTGGCGACACAGAGGTATAAAGGTATCTTTTTTTATAGTACCAAATTCAGCTTTGAAACACAGATAGTAGAAGAGTTGCATTCATCTCCTATGGTAGGTCATTCATGATTTCATAAATCTTATGAATGCATTAGACAATATTCAGTTTGTGAGGGAATATAAAATGACATCCAAACCTTTGTAATTGAATGTGAGACTTGTCAAAGAAACAAGAGTGAGATAGTGAAGACCCCAAGAGCATTACAACCATTTCCAATACCAACCACTATTTGGATAGACATGATCTCGATGGATATCATTGTTAGTCTTGTGAAAGCAAGCAAAAATCAAGTTATCATAGGGATGGTTGATCCACTTTGCAAATATTCTTACTTATGTGTCCTCCAACACTCCTTTACACTAGTAAATGTTGCCTCCTACCTCCATTATGTTTTACATGAATCCCACATTTACCAGCAAAATTTGGAAAGGGTTGTTTACAATACAAGGTGCCCCATTGAAAATGAGCACAACTTATCATCCCAAAATGAATGGATAACCAAAATAAATCAACAAGTCTCTCAAAACCTATTTGAGATGTTTTGCATAAAAAAAAGCAATACTAGTGGGCACAATGGTTACCACTTTTAGAATGGTTGTAAAATATCATTTATCATGATGCTTCCAAAATGATCCCATATGAAGTTGTATATGGCCAAAACTCACCTTCAATGTCTTGATACTTACCACGTATCTCCAAAGTGTAGGTATTGGATGGTTTGCTTCACAATCGAGAAGTCATTCTCCACACACTCAAGGACAATTTTTAGAATCACATGAAGCAACATGTAGATCGACATTAATCAGAATGTTGAT
>LPNX010129986.1:567211-605974 GCA_001517045.1 Pseudotsuga menziesii | reverse complement strand
GGGGGGGGGGGGGGGGGGGGGGGGGACTTTTGAGTTTAAACCACATTATCAAAACTTTATGAAGAAGTCTCCATTTGGTTCCAAATGGCCACAATTTTGTTCACCAAAGAGTGTTTCATATGTTAGTGAATTACCCAATAAGTCATGGTACAATCGAAGGATATGCTTCCTAAAGCTACTATGTGGAAACCATATACCATTTTTTCATCAATTTCCTTGTCTCCAACCTCAAGGACAACGTTGTTTTCGAAGGATGAGGGCATGTTAGGATCATACCCTAAACCATTAAGTAGAGAGAGATGATGTTATGTATTGAGTCCACTTCTATTAAACAAGGACCATGAAGTAGTTGTAGTGTGAAAATAAATAATTGTTAAAAGTCTTACTATAAAGTTTTTCCCACTATAAAGTTCCTTCCCTAGGAAGTACCAAAAAGGTCTTGTCTACTTGAAAGTTCCCTTTTTAGAAAGTATCTCAAAGGTTTATAAAGAATTAGAAGCAATGTAATGAGAAATATTGTGAAGTATATTGTATTTGGTGTGTTTCTTATATGGAGGTTACCCCCTTGAAGGGGCAAGTGAACATTGTTTTCCTCAATAAAGGTATTGTTATTGTGGTATTTCGTTATTTATAATTTTATATGATTGTCGTAATTATGGCCTTTCATTATAAAATATTTCTCTATTATATTATTTATGTTATAAATCTCCTGTTATGTTATTAAGGTACATAACAAAGGAGGATTTTTACACAACCCCAAACCGATGTCAACATTTTTGTCCTAAAAGGACGGAGCCACACTTATATGGATAATAATTGATATGATTTGTTGTGTTGACTATATGTAATATAAATAATCATGATTGATCACATAGACACCCACTAAACAAACACGATCGTCAATAGACTCCAATCCCATAATCAAACTTTCAAGATACGTAGGTGTAGTTTCAAAATGAAATGCATGCTATTCAAACACAATATAGTTTTCCTCCTCCTCCCAATATTGAATATCAATTTAGTAACCTGGCCTGAGAATATGAAAATTTCCACTTGCTTTCAAAAAGTTACACTCATCAAATCAATACAGTACTACTTGTGAATGGGTTTCCAAGATATAGTGGGGCTTGAAGGAATGTAAACCAAAATAAAGAATAAGTCTATGTAGGAAACCTAAAAGATTTTATTTCCTACACTTTCTATGATATCCTTGATAAATTGAATCAAAATCCTCCTACCCATAATCCTACCTATTTTGAAAGTTTCTCAAAGTTTGATTACAACACTAATCTTATAGGTGGAAACCAACCTAATTGGTTAGCATAGGATGTATTTTCCATGCCCTTCCAAGTCTACAACTTCCCTGAGAACATTGAATGACCATTACCCAAATTTCACCCAAACAACTCTAGCCCACCCGAAGACAATTCATGTTGGCTACAAGGTTAATGAACGTGGAGCATGGAGATGTGGTTTGCCACATGTTTTCGTATATTTTTTAAAACAAAGTCTTTACTTGTTACTTTAATTTACTAGATTGGTCTATTACTAGTTTGAAGGCATTCGAAACAACATTTCTAACTAAATTATGTGATGAATGAACACTAGCGGCTCTTTTTTTTCGTAGTTGTCTAGAATGAAAATGGAAACAAAAGAAAGATTTAGATATTTCAATCAAATGTTTGCCACCTTTATAAAAAAAATCAACTACATTTAGACCAACCCAAGGCATATATGTAGAGTTTTTACACCACTGCTTCCTCATTGCTCATTGCCATGTTTGGTAGATGATCTCATAAAAATACACAAATAGAGACTAAAGAGTGTTTAAAAGTGGAAAAGGAAATGGTGATAATGAAGGGAAATCCTAGAATTAATGACAAGAAGATTCGCAGTATTGCAAAAAAAGCCTTAGAACTCACAAAGCCGAGTGCATAATCCAAATATAAATATTCAACACATTTGAATAGTTTGTAAGGGATTGTGAAGAAAATTTATAATGAAATTGTAGATTTTAAAAATAAAATAGAATAGGGAAGATGGGGTAATAAATATTTCAATAAAGTCATATTAGTCTAGGAAAGTCACCCAAAACTTCCACAATAAATATAATTGTGAAAGTAGACGATATGGCTAGGTGTAGGATGGTGGCATTTACAAGTTGCTTACTGTTGGTTCTCTTTTAGACCAAGGTCCATGTTGATGTCCAACAAAGTAGGGGTGCATTGTAGTCTAGGTGCTATTAATTTTTGTCCCTGTGAAGGAGAAGGTCCCACCTGAAGTATTGTGCTTGAGACTTAAGTTTGTAGAGGGTTCATATAGTACGACTAACACAACTAATACCCGTCTTGATTCTAACAATTCAAAATTAACTATCATTCATTTTGCATATTCCTCATACAACAACCCTTCTTTATCTATTGAAAGATTAAAGATTGTTGTGAAAAGAACCATCATCCTAACCTAAGAAAACAACAATTATGCAATCATATTAATGTTATCTGAAATCACAATTAAAATGAACAATAGTGAAAGACATCATCACAATAGAATGAAAAGACAACCAAAATTTAAAAAGGATCTCCCATTTCATTCATCTCCAAAATAAACCCAATACATTTTCCAAATCGTTCTCCAATCTCAAGATCACAACATGAGCATAGATATTAATCCAGATAACAATATACTCATCAACATGTAAATAACATACATTCAATAGTTAGCTAACAAATATAAAATATAAAATCAATCCATTGACAAGTTGAGTCCTTTATTTTATGTTGATGCACTCAAAGGTGGGAAGGTACACGCAAAATAAGGAATCATTATCCTACTTTTGGTTCCTTATTATGAACCAACTAATGACTACTTTTGCTTTAGCCAAATATTTTCACGCTTTCACCACTCAAATCCTAAATCACCTAGAATTCATATTTCTATTGTGGTTCGTGTCTCCCTCTATGGATGATTCTCTTTAATGTTGTTAATAGTGTTCAATCCATGTGGCATGAATCATATATTCTTTTTTCTTCTATTGATTTCATGCCACCATGTTCTTCCATCTAGTTGCAATGTGTTTTGTATCAAAATCAGGATGAGGGACCCAACAAGCCTAAATTATACCTATTGACTCACCCTTAAGTCAACCCTTTCCACCTCTACTTGAATCCACATCCTCCATAAATGAGGTTCCCAACTTGAGGATCACTTCTAAAAAATTCCTTTTAAGATCAACGAATCCATCCAATTCTTTTGTCCATTTTACCACCATAATGTTTAGACCCTATAGATGGACATTTTCTTGGTGTTGGTATTGAACATGGGGACAATATAGTTTTATAGTTGTTGATGTGCATTGTATCATTCAATAGAAACTAGATAAAGCTAAAAAAATCGAGTTTGGACCTCCTTGGATGACTAAAACAATCGATATAATTCATCATTAGATTTATGTATATCTTTTATTTTCTCTTATTCCAAAGTATGGTCTAGTAGATCATCTACCCCATGTTGCATTTTATTAATATTATCCTATATGGATATATGGATGGTTGTTCTCATATCTTCATTATTTACACCCAATTCTAAGTTATGATCAAAATCTATTTATATTGTTAAGTCCTAACTTGTATATTTCCTTTCATTGCTTTATCATACCTAATGATTGGTTCAAGGTTTTGTAGGATAAGAGATGTATTTTGTTACTCATGTGACTTCTCTATGTCCTGTATCTCTTTTATCTTTTTCTTCCCTTTATTCATCTGCACCACTTCTTATTGCACCTGCTCTACTATATTTTCCAGTGGGACCTTAGTAATCAAGTTGGCAGTCTCTGCATCCTCTTCTTTAAACACTGGGCACATCTACATGAATCAGATTCTAACAACTTCAATTTCATCCACCATTGCATTCTTCTATCGGTGTACATTATCTCATTCCTCTAGTATGCCATTCAACTATACCTATAGTTGATGGTTATTTACTCTCAACACTTAATTCCCATAAAGGAAATAATTTCTTACCAAGTCTTCAATAAGGACTTGGATAACATGAGAAGGTTGTGATTCTTGGGAATGCATTCACATTGTAGGGTCCATGTAAGCTAGTGGTTTCATATTGATAGCAGGTGTACTCAACCAACTATGGGATTAATTGTAGTCTTATTCCATGTTTACGCCAAAATGGATAGTTGCATTTTTGCATATTATCATGTAGATATATTGTGATGAATTTTACGATATCAAAATTATTTTGGAAATCATGCATCGATGCAAATTAATACTCTTCAACTTGTGCAAGTTATGCAATTATTTGTAGGTTTGTTTCATATTCTAGAGAAGCAATTGGTATCATATGTGGATTGTCCATCTAGTGGGGTGAATGTAGGATGGTTGACATGGATGTTTGGCCTTAGTCTCGAGGCAAGTCCTTGATCACTTATCATTTTTTTCTTCCTTAAATTGTTCTTTCTAGTTAAAACAACAAAGTAGGTCTCTATATTGTTGCTAGTCTTGCTTCAGGTCCCTTTCATCTCAAACAATTGTAGTGATCATGGGTTGAGCATGAATGCTTGATATCTATTGAGTTTATTTACCTTAGTCATTTCCTTAGTCCTATTCATGGCGTCCATCACCGTGTTATCCACCTTATGTCTCCTGGAACCTTGTTGTTTCTCAAGGATACATATCAAAGGGAGTCTTTCCCATCAGAGAGTGGGATTCCTTGTCATATATTATATGAACTATGACATTGGGGGGCACTTCCTTCTTAATTTATGAAATCTAGTTTAGAAAAGGAACAAAAGGTGTCACCCCAGGGAATATTAGTTGTGATTTCTATGAAGTCCTCACACGTATGAATTTAACTACTTAATCTATTTCTTAAACCTTAGTGAATATCTAATGGGTTGTATCATGGGGTGGATGCAACTTATGAATTTGAGTTCGAGTTATCGGTTGTATTGATATTTTCCCCCCTCGCGTAGTTATTCACTAGTCCATGAGTATTTTATGATAATGACAATCCATGCTATTGGAAAGAAATGATATACACTAGCAACCCCATATATCTTACCCATATCTGTAATTGGACCCAATGATGTCATCAAATCCACTTCCTTATTTTTTCTTAAATTCTCTGGTGCAAATTATAAGTAGCGAGTCATTGTATAATATGGGTACTATGTCAAATTCTTCCTCTACTTCATTCAAAATCTTATTTGGAAACATGAAGAAGCTCCCTTTCTTTGTTGTGATGGTTGTGAATTTTGGCCATCTTTCTATTTCTTCTCTAGTAGTCATCACCAGTAGAATAAAGGGTAGAGTGTTTACTCCAATCCTCTTTATGCCTTCTAATATAGTCTTAACATAGTTGTTATCTCTGGTCACTTCAAACTTCATTTATTTTTTACAATGGTAGATGACTTTGTTGAGAATTATGGTTGATATTTGGTAATGTGCAACATTATTTTATACTTAACAATGAATGCCTTGTTATTGAACTCCATGTGATAAATCTCCTTTCTTACTTTTCGTGGCACAAATGTTGTTGTGATCAATCCATTTTCTCACTAATTGAGCTCGACCTTTCAACACTTCCTGGTTTAACATAGTAAATGCTAAAAACAATTAACTATAGTTGAAGGATGGTGTCTTTGTGGGATTAAGTGGTGGCCTCGATATACTCATTAAGGAATAACTAGCACTACTAGTTGAAGTACATACATTTAGGAAAATTCTCTAATGCTAAAAGGATACCTAGATTGCATTCATCCCTTTTCCCCTCATGACCCAAAATGTTAGTATATGGGCCACCATATTAACACAAACAGTTTTGATTGAAAAAATATCCTCCCCTTGTATCCTCTATGTGTTACGTGTTGCATATATAAATCATCTTGTATAGATTTATTTTCCCTCTTATGCAACTAGAAGGTTGTACTAACATCTAGTCCATCCATAGAAAGTCTTGATATGTCCCAAACATGATCCAAAGAGAAAGGGTAAGGTTGGTCTACCCAATGCTTACCCTGGTGCACTCTACTTATTAGGAACTTTATGCAACATTATATAAGTTGTGATGAACCAAAAGTCAAGACTCTCATTAGGTTTAGAATAAAGGAAACCTAAATCCATTGTACTTCATCAACAACTTCCATCCTCTTCCCCCTATTATTGAGTTTAGACATCATGCATGTCGAATATCTAGGAATAGCTAAACATCTATGAAATCATGTTCCACAATCAATGTGTATTCTAGTTTTCCATTGTAATCTCCTTGTTAAAAGGATATAGGGTCGATTAGATCATCCAATATTGCCTCCTTCATTTTCAACATCATGCAAATGTTCACCTTCCTTATGCTCTTTGTCCATAGCTCCCATATGGTATATATGATTGGTAATCCCTAATTTATCTATTGAATTATTCCTTGTTGGTCTCCTCTTTGACACATATGTTATAGTTTGTTTGCATTAGTTCTCAAGCACTTTTCTCTTTCTCAATTATTCATTTTGAAGGATGATTTAATATATTAATAAAGTTATCTCATATTGATTGTTGCATTAAATAACATAAATCTAATTACCATAAATTTGAAGTGCAATTGTATTTGGTGGCATTTATGACTAGTGCATTTATAGTTAGATTCACATCATGCCATGACACAGTCCATCAAGCTATCAAATCAACCCTATCATTTACTTGCTAACCTAACTCCCATCATTTCCACATTTATGACATGATTAATTAAGTAATTGCACTTGATATTGGCATAACCATACTAATAAACTAGTTTTTTATTTTTTTATTTTTCCTTCAACATAACAACACTACAATAAAGTGCCATGAAATTTATTTATTTATTTATTTTCCTGCGGCAGATGGAAAGATCCACGGGAAACCTAGCAATACTTCCCCACATTAGTGGATGGTAGAGGTGGTAAACCGTCGACCATCCTCGCAGAAGGCCTCACCCCAAAGGACTCAAGGCTCGAACCCATGACCTCTCCCCAAACCAAGAGAGTGTGCGCACGTCTTACCAATTGAGCTAACCATTGGGGGATAAGTGCCATGAATTTATACTTTTATGACTTTCTTATTGACTTAACATGTTTAGAAAAAGAATTCCCCTCCCCCTCCCCCTCCCTTCCCCAACCACAAATGTGGTGCTCGACTAAAAAAGGAAAAGTTTAAATCTTTCATTCCCACTGACTAACTACAAACTAGATTGACTAATGAGATTCTTAGCCACATGGTTAAGATTTATTTTATTGGCATAAAATAGACTAACTAGCTCATCCATAGGGGTGAGGCTTGCTGAATTGATAAACTTCCAGAACTTAGTTGCAGTGGGTAGACTGACAACTAGATAGAAAATCTCCCACCAATTAGGGATATAATTGATCAAGTTAGTAACATCCCTCCAATGCAATTTTAAAATTTATACAAATTGAACTTTCAAAGCTAGGTTCCCAAGTTTTCATTCTATTTTATATTTTCTCGTAATATCCTAGTTTGATTTGTTTCAAGAGTAAAGTTATATACTACTTTGATATGTAAAAAATATGAATAGAGGAATAAAAAGTTGGTATTAGTTTTGGTTCCCTAAGCATTCAATAGGATTACAAAAACTCNTATATATATATATTATTTTCTCCATTTAAACTCTATATTGTCAACACTTTCAGTTGCAAGAGTGTTTCCAATCTACTCCATTTTCATGAAAGGGTTTATTCTATTGGACTACAATGATTAGTCCATGGGATGTGGCCCTTGTAAATCTCTACAAGTATGATGGTCAATGATGTATGTATTTCCTTGCTATGATGTCTAGATAGCAACTATTGATCTCACATAGGCTTCTCACTTTGTTATCTCCTCATTTCATTAGGATTTGGTCATACTCTTATATGGCTTTCAACAAATTGTAGGTAGAGATGGAGGTCAAAATCATTACCTTAGGCTGTATGGAGTGAATTAGAATAGTCCACCCACAATTAATCACTTATATTACTACAATATGATTAGGATTTTAAAAATATTAGACTTTTATAGTTTCAAATATGCATTGCATGACACCTCATAAGTTTCCACAATGCTTGGTTGACAATTTGTAGTGAGCTGTGGAGTTCAACATCTATTATTGTAATTATGTAGCCTAAAAATTAACTTAATAAACAATGAAATATAAGTAACAACAATATAAAATTATCCTATTTTCAGGAGTGTTGCAACTTAACCTACTGGAGGGGTGAAAGGTTTTAGGAAAGCACCATTCACCCACCCCTCCCAAAGTGTTCCATCATTCTAAGCCAACTAATTTTTTCTCGAATCTTAGGTATTTGAAACGAGAAAATGTCCTAACCAATGCATTAAAAACTTGTCAAGATACAAAGGGCCTTGGTGTTAATTAAGGCCCACTAGGTAGTTGGTACTCATTAATTGAGTAGTTAGGGTTTTATCTATTGGACAACCTATTTAAAGAGATAAGAGGCTCTATATTATTTTGTCAAGAATAGTGCATTTGGAGCTCTAATCAAGTGAAAGGTCACCCAACCTTAAGATGCAAGTGAACATTTATTTATGTATTTATTATCATAATACAAGGGTTATTATGCAACATCCCTCTTCTATATTGTCTTGTTTTTGGTTAATCTACACTCTAATGTCTATTTTCTTGCATTGTAAATATTTGTATATCCTAAGTTGTACTCATTTTTAGGGTTAGGACCACCATAACTGGTATCATAGCACTTTCCTAAGCCAACATGCCTCCAACACTTTTGCAGATCTTTTTTTGATAAAGATGTCTTTCAATGTCTTTGAATAACACATATATTTGTTATTCAACTAGCAAACTTGTGGTTGGGAAAACATACATGTAGAAAATGCAAGTGGCACTAAGTTAGGTTGTTGGACACCCTTGTAAACTATGTTGGTACCCCTTCCAGTAGTGTCACATCAAACAACACTTGTATACAAAATTTCACTTCCATGTGTATATCAGAAATCCCCTAGGCAACCTTAAACCATATTTAGATAACCTGTTAGATTGTCTTGTTACTATAGTAACATTGTTAATAACACCGGGGAATATTACTCTCTAGTACCTGGGTAATCAGGTAGTATGGCTAAGTACACGATTGATCCTTCTTAGTTATCTCCCTAAGAGATTAAGATGAGTATTACCATTGGACCCCACACATGTGTCAAAGAGCTATAACACATGGAACTTCCCTATCCTTGTGACCCTAGAATAATTATCCTCTGAGACTAGCTAGCGAAATTCTCACATCTTTGCATTCAAAAAAAAATTGGTATTTCTATCAGTGTGGTAATATTTACAAGGGAGAAATACTCCCACCAACATTAAAAAAAAAAGAAAACAAAAAGATTAAATTAAATAAATAAAAACACTACACCATTGTTGGAGACATATCTCAAAATATATGTTGCATTGTGTTAATTGTTTTGATATACATCTCTAAAAAAACCTTTTTTTCTTGTGGACCCAAAAATACCACATTTGGTGGTACATCTCAATAGACTCCTCTTTGAGATAAGTTGTTAAAACTTTTCAGATCGTAAGTGGTCCCGTGGTCAACATCTACAACTAAGGAAATATGGAGGACCATAACAACGATCCATTGAAGGAAACTAAGGATCTTGAATCGATAGTCATGGAATTGAAGCATACGATTGACCAAACCCACGTCATTCAGGTTAAACAACAACAAATGTTGAATATCATGCTAAACACATGGGTCTAGATCCCACACTCGAGGATCAATCCATTGATGTTGTGGTCAATGGAAAACAAGTCTCTCGCACTCTCTTCCTCGGAAACAAAACTCCATCATTTAAGGATAAAAAAATTCACGGCATTGGTTCCCAAAGGTTGACATGTGCAAATTTGATGGCTCGGATCCTTTGGGTTCGATTACCCAAAAGGAATACTATTTTCCTCTCCATGGAATTAAGGACAAGACTCAAAACAATGGCAACGGTGGCAATGGTACTAGAAATCTTATTGTTGTTATGCCCCTAAAATCCAAGTTGTGAATATCCTTCAATATTATTTTGAATGGGACACTCACTACTTAGAAGATTTAACCAAATAATGTTAGACTGCACATTTATGGATTATATTACAACATTCTCAAAAATTATAAATCCATGCACATGGCCTCTTTGATTCATTTTTTTGGGAATGATTCATCAATGGCCTCAAATAGGCAATTCATGCACATATCATTATGCAACACCCCAATACCTAGTTAGAAGCTTGTGATGCAACTAGGGAAGTCGAGATGGTGAAAAAGGCCCAACCCCAAAAACCTTCATTTCTTAGTTTCACTATGCTCCCATGGCTCATACTCCTAGAACCTCCAACACATCCCCATTAATAATCCAAAAAGTTATCTTCTAATATGATCACTAAATGTCAACACCTTAAACTATAACTACAATGAAAAATATTTATGAGGGCATAAATGTAAAGAATATAAATTATTCCAAATAGATGTATCCCCACATGAGCACCGAGGCGACATACCAATTGAAGGCACTCATGCACTAGAATTAGAGGATGTTTCTTCACCCTTGGAAGATGACAACATGTTGCATGAGGATGGGGAGGAACCCCAAATCTCGCTACATGCCTTATCTAGTTTCACCACCCTACAAACATTGAAGTTGATAGGATACATCAAGCATCATAAAGCCATTGTATTAATTGAATAATGACAACACCCACGTTTTTATTCATTAGAGAGTAGAAGAAGAAACACATTATTATGTCTGGCCTTTACAAAATTTCCAAACTATGATTGCTAACGGGGGTATAATGAAAATTGGGCATCATTATGAAAATGTGAAACCCCAAATGGGTGACTACCGTCTTACAACATACATGTTCACTATTGAAGTGGATTTTAAGGAACTATATATTAACTTTGTTACGGAAGGGCACAAACATAATCTCAAAGGGCTTACTTCAGGTTCTCCATAAATTGTTAGCTGCCACCTATGGAGAAGTTATTGAAGAAAGTCCATTCAAGTATTATTGCACGATTTAATTCCATATAAGTCATGGACACACTGCCACAGAACATTCACCCTAATTCCAAACATCAATAGGTTTTTAAAACATCCAAGGGTGTACCACCAACATGTGGGGAGAATAACCATAGTATTCCACTAATTCCAGGAAGTCAACCCCCAATGCACACTCTTGTAGACACCCTTTTTTCCCAAAAAATGAAATATAAAATATCATTAAAGAGTTGTTGGAGGTTGGCATCATTTTCTCAGTACAATCCTTGATTCCTCAACAATGCTTATGGTACTAAAAAAGGAAGGGAGATGGCACGTGTGTGTAGATTTCGGGGCTCTCAATAAGTTAACTATCAAGGATAAATTTCCCATTATGGTCATTTGTGATCCCTTGGATGAGATTTAGGAAGCCAAGTTCTTCACTAAACAAGATATCTAATTTAGGTACCACCAAATCGGGATGAAAGAATTAAACATCCCTTGGACATATTTACCCAACCATTAGGGTCATTATGAGTTATTGATCATGCCTTTTGGCCTTTGCAATTCTCCATCCACCTTTCAGGGCCTAATGAACAAGATATTTTGACCTTTCCTCCATAATTTTGTAGTGGTTTTCTTTGATAATATATTGATCAATAACACCAAATGGGAAGGCCGCCTAGAGCATGTTGAGCGTTCCTTGCAATTACTAAGAGACCATGAGTTATTTGTGAAGCATTGCAAATGTGATTTTGGGGTTACCAAGGTTGAATACTTGGGTCACATTGTGAGTTAGGATGGAGTGCACATGGACCCAAAGAAAGTATTGACTATGCGTGATTTGTCATGCCCCAAGGCACTCAAGGGCTTGCATGGGATCCTAGGATTGATCAGATACTACATAATTTTTCTAAAAAAATATGAGAAAATTGCAGCCCCCTTAATGCCATTGCTTGAAAAGAATTCCTTTTTTCTGAAGCAACTACCTTGAGTAAGTATTCTTCACATTAAAGGATGCTATGTGCACTACTCTAGTACTAACAATGCTTTATTTTACTAATACTTTTGTCTTAGAATGTGATGCATCGAGAATAGGTATTGGAACAATATTGATGCAAACATGACACCCTTTGGCCTTCACTAGTGAGCAATTATGTGATCATAATTTGGGAATATATATATATATATATATATATATATATATATATATATATGAAAAATAAATGTCAGCCATCCTTCACATCATTGAGACACGATGACCTTATTTAATAAGGAAACAATTTCAGATCAAGAATGGGAATTGTAGTTTAAATTATTCCATTGAACAAAGGTTCTCATCTCCATACCATCATAATTGTGTTACTAAATGCTACGGTATAATTATGATATTATATATAAAAAGGGTAGAGAAATTGTGGTGGTTGATGCATCGTCTAGGAAATTTTTGAAGAGGAGGGCTCGCTCTTTGCATTATCCTTACCAGTTCCAAGTTATATTGAGGAATCACATCATTAATGGACGGAGAATGACACCATAGTGCATCTCATCCAACGGATAATGGAAGATGTGAACCCTCCTATGGGGTATACATGACAACAAGATACATGTGCTATACATAGTTCATTTTTCTAGCATTGAATTTAGCATTAAAACAAAGAATATTAGCAAACTGACATTCATCACCCTTCGTAGGTCACTCGAGCTTTCATAAAATCTATGAAAGCATGAAGCACTCAATATTTTGTGCCCTACAACACTTGCCAACAACACAATGGAGAAATGTTGACGTTGTTAAGGGATTTTCAAGCACTTCCAATTCTGACCCATATATGGACTTATATTTCTATATATTTTATAGTGGGGCTTCTTAGAGTTGGTAATAGATAAGTTATCATGGTGGCCATCAGTTCATCTTTCAAAATATGGCACTTTTGTGCCTTGTTACACCCTTTTACTCCATCATTGGTTATGGTCCAAAACCCTTGTCTATGGTTTCCTATCTATGAAGCATTTCTTGGGTCCATGTAATGGTTAACACACTTTGTACTAGAGAAACTATTCTCTACACATTTGAGGACAATTTGGATATGGCTCAAAATATAAAAAAACCACCGACGAATCAACGATCATGGTCCATGACATAATATCTAATTATCCTATATATGCCCAACTTGTATAGCTATCCTGTAATCAACTGATAGTCTGTGCCAAACTTGTATAGCAATCCTACAATTATTTGATAGTCTACAACCCTAACAACTAGTTTTTTCTTCTACATTGTTAAGTATCCCTAAGACACAACTCTCATAGTTAGGATGATGGCGACGTCTTACAAGTAAACATGTACCTCTTTCACTTTGAACAAATTAGATTTTGTATTATAGTGATCCTTTAACCCAAAAAATGAATGCCAAATGATATAGAACCCTCAAATTTCAAAATAACCAAAATTCGTCCACAACAAGAATAATGCCAAAATATACAAAGAAGAACTCTTAAGGCAGCGTAACACCATCAAATACTCCTAATGGAAGGAATCACTCCAAAAGCCATTCTTGCTACAAAACAATACATCCAACATATCTCAATACAATGATACTTATGCATATTTATACTTTCTCATGAGTATTCCTAGGGGTATATGCCAACTACCCCTTATTATTACATCACTTGTTCTAACTACCTAGTGGGCCTATTTATTACACACCATCTGCAAAGTGGGCCTATTCCATGATTTTGATCACATTACATGCATTATCCCCTCGGGTACCTTCTTATGTACCCCATATTACCCTGCCTAGGTACATTACATCGTGTTCCATGCCCTTTATATATAAGTCATTAGTTGACAAGCACCTTAGACTTGCATGCTCTTGCCCAATCTATTATACTTTTACATCATTATGCGAGCACCATACATGGAGTCACCCTTCATCATTTTTACATGTGGTGTTCATACTGTATCATAGATTTCTTTCCCCACATTTAAGATACTTCCGAGGTCACCCACATTAATAGTTTACCCCGAGATATCAAATCCAGAGCTTTATTATGCAATTATTCCAGAGTAACCAAAAGAACATTTTCCAATTTTGAGCTTTGTACTATGTTCTCCTATCAAATAACGTTCCAACACCTACACTCTTATTCCATTTTAAGTTCGGAGTTGGAAGTAACAACACCCAAAATTCACAACTCAACCATTTTTTACTCTTTTGTCATTGCAACTTATTTCCATAGACCATCTCTCATAACTAGTGGAAGAAAACTAGATAAGCACTCTAAAAGCTTTCATGTCGAGCATTAATAGTATTTTCATATATGAACACTCATTATTATTTGTCTCATAAATGTATTGTTCCATTTGTTTTTTGCATCCTTCTCAAGAGGACATTTTACTCCTTTTTGGTACCATGTACACTGTAAAGAAATTATATGGTGAAAATAGCTATATTTTAAACTACAAAGATCCACAAATTCTTGTTACGACAAAGTTTCCTATATAATTAAAGAAGTGGAATTTCGGCTAGGAAATTATTTCAATATTTGTTTTCTTGGGTCAATTTTCCTTTAGATATAGTTTCTAGAATCACCATGGCACTCCCTTCCACTGCTCCACATAACACAAAGAAGATATTTCCATTATCTGTTCAACAATCCCTCTAGGATCTTCTTTCGTCAAATTCTCTTTAGTGTGTGCATAAGGAGTTTAATTTGTTGTCTACCTTTAGGAATAACCCAATAGAGTTGTATATTGCCTCTTGAGGACTCAATGAACACCAATATATAAGGAACACGATGGTTTCCTATGCAACCCACATGAAACCCAACCTCCATGCTCTTTTGTAATGATCCATTTATCTTCTTAGGTCCATTATATTCTCTTCATCAACTTGATTTAGTTACTTACATATTAAAATCTTGGTCTCAAATAGGAGAATGTAGTGCCTAAAGATTCAACGAAGCCTTTTGGTATGAGAAGACATGGTTCTAATGGTGAGGAGCACTACAACAATGATCAAAATTAAAGGTTATAGCCAATTTGAATTTGCATGAGAAATGAGATTGCACAAAAATAGAAAAGGTTGGAATTCCTATGAGGACGAAGTCTCTTACATTGCTCTCTCCAATTTTACTCAATTCCCATGCTCTTATTGTTAATATTTTGAGCAATAATAAATAACTTTGCACTTTAAACTTTTATCAATCAATCTCTAAACATATGCTATCATAAAAAAATAAATCACACAAATCATTCATCCATATGAGACAAGATATACCTTGGGAAAACCCTCCTAATACAGAGGATGAAAAACCCAACAATTCTTTGAGTATAATATATAGATTTGCAGAGAATGGATTACAACACAATAACAGATTGTCCAATAAGAGAGAACATCCAACAATAGAGAAGAGAGATCCACTAAAACAACTGTAATAAACTTTCCATGTGCCCAACACATTAATAACAAGTCAAAACAACCTCCCATGCAAATAATAACGAATGGGTGTGATGGAGAATGTTTCCTAGTGCACAATACTCCACCTTGCCTGCACTGGTGCCAAGTAGGTGCCTTGGTTTTCTCACCATGCACAAGCTATGCACCATATCTCCCATAATTAACTTTAACTGATAGTTAAATGATTTTGAACTGAACTCAATCTTTAACTGAATGCATGATCACTTAGTTACGAGGAAAACTTAAGTGTCATGGTGCTTTAACTTTAGTGTCATCCATGCAAAACACTTTATTTACTATTATTGACTTTGCATGGATTACTTTAATTAAGTGATGCATGCTTTATTACAACTGAGGCTTTAACTGAAGTCTTATTAATTCAAGTTCACTGGATGTATCTTTAGGCAATTCAAATTTTCTCTCTCTCTATGCCTATCTCTTTATCATTTTAACTTTCTATTGCATGGTCCACATGTGTATTTATTATTTATTCATCATATCATATGATACTTAGAAGATTTGTCACATGTCATGATCATTTTATATTACCCCGAACCATATAGTCATATGCTAAAGTAATTCACTCTAGAGGTAGCTAATATCTAAAGGAGACTTAATAATAATCAATGACAATGGTTAGTAATATATCACATAGCATTTGTGCTTCAATATACCAAAGCACTTCACCTCCATGACTGGAGGTCCATGCCACAGGGTACCATCTATGAGAATACTTAACTTGATATTACTGACAAGTCCAGCTTGATATTACACACAAGTCTACAGTCTTGATATAACTCACAAGACTTTACAATACACCACCACCACCTAAATCATATGAGGATATATATATATATGGGAATTGATATGACTCACAAGTCCGAGGAATGAATCTTGATGCTGTACATTTAACACTTATAACATGGAAGGTGGACTCCTCGACGACCATGTGCATTCAATGACTGCACTACGCCAAATATGGTGATTGAGGCTTCAATAAATCCCACTGTAACAAGGAGAGAAGTAGGAGTTAGGAAACACAAGATTATTTATCTTCCCCCTTTGCAATCCCCCTCCCCACTTCCTAAATCCCTTTAGTATTATCATGGTCCCCTTTTGTTGCTTCATCATGCAACCATTTTGATGTATATCTAAATATTATGTATTTTATCTTTATTCATGCTTTTACATAAACATAAGCACGTTTTGGAAATTATAACAACCACACCATAATCCTATCCCAACACAAGGCTCATATGCATTTGCTAGTCTAACCTTGGCCTTGAGTTTCACACTAGAAATATTTACAATGCATTTACAATATTTACATATGAGGTCATTATTGCTCACATGGCTTGATTCTAGTCAAATAACCTCAACATTTTAATAATACACGATTTAACGTATTCTAATTTAGGAGTCAAACTCAAGATATAACAATGTTGCTAAGTAATACAGGTCACATATGTTAGGTGACTACCTAAAGTGTGAGCCTTTATAAATAAAGACAATTAGGTTCACCAACTACCTATTTTACAAATAAAATGATGTAATTTATGGTTTCACATATTAGTTCATTAATAAATGATATATTCTTTTTATGTTTTTTTGAATTAATATACTAATTCATTAATAAATGATAAATGATATGTTCTTCTTATATTTTTTGAATTAATATGCAAATAAATTTGATTAATGTCAATCAATTTATAATTCAATGTTTATGTAGACAGCCCATTTATAATTCAAAGTTTATATAGATTGATGACCTAAAAGCCCGTCTTCTTTAAACCTAAGTAAATAGGACATCGATCCAAACCTAAGTTATTAATATGGTTTTGGTTTATTTGAATCTTTTAAACTACAAAGCGACGAACTTTGTTACTCGCAATGGTTTTTACGCCAAATAAATATTTTAGTATACTTGCCCATCATTTAGAATTATTAAATTCCTACCAAGGTTAAGAAATCAGAAAATTCGGGAAGAAGAGGGTTTTGAATTTTGTAAATAGAACGAATTTTTTTAAAAAGAGACAAAAGCAAGAGAATCGCATTGTAAAGGAAAACTGGAGGAGCCCGCGCCACCATGTCCAGAGAAACGAGTCCATACGTGGACGCACGCAAACGGGAAGAAGTCTCTCAACTCAGTTGAGAAAGACCAGAGAAACGTTCGCGCAATCATAAATGAGCAGAGTGATCAGCATACGTATACACTTACGAAAAACAGAGCCATAGCCTGATGCACAAACACACGAGATTTCGCGAGAGCAGAGGCAGTCGAGTCACATAGATCACAACCTAACCAACACAGTCGCAGAACAGTCAAAATTTTCTGCTTGAGATACATAAATTTTTGGAGGAGGTGAATTTTTTTTTTCAAAAGTTCCATAAATTTTTGTTCTTTTTTTGAAATGAAGAAACATGTGGTAGAGAAATTTAATGGTTGAAAATTTCAAACCAGGAAAATTGGTGCTGGAAGAAAAATTCCCACCCTTACAACAAGATAAATTGATTTAACGGATTAGAACGGGTGATGAGACTAAGATTGTCAGGTCACTGGGGATGTCAGATACTGTTAAAGATTAAGGGACAAATTACACGAAGAAACACCATTTAAACACCCGCAATTAATGTGGTAAAACCCCATAAGGGAAAACCTCCACCTAGGCAAAGTATTAAAGCTCATTAATCAAGAAGGAGATTACATGGCGGGCATTCAGCCTCTCAGACTACTATTGCATTACGTATCCCAACCAAGCACTATATACTTCATGTAATAAGTTACATGAGTAAAACCGCTACGGGTTATGCTCGTTATGAAAACTTTCCGTAAACACATTAGTTTAGTTGTCATTATTAACTATCTCCACCTTGACAACAAAATTTTCTAATACTTTGCCCAAGTCTATTTATCACATTTATTTCAAACCAAGAGAAGCTACACACCATCATAACTTCTCTAACAATACTGGCTTTGTAAACATATCTGCACAATTTTCTTGAGTATGAACTTTTTTCAGATCTACTCCACCTTCACTAATGGCTTGTCTTACAAAATGATACTTTGCATCAATATGTTTAGTCTTACTATGATCAAAATGATTTGTAGCCAAATGTATAGCACTTTGACTATCACAGAAGACAAGCATGCTGTTCTGCAACCTTCAAATTTCTCTAAGTAGACCTCTCAGCCAAATCGCCTCTTTGCAAGCATGTGAAGTAGAAATGCATTCAACCTCTGTAGTGGATAAAGCAACTGTTTCCTGAAGCTTTGACATCCAACTTATAGCTCCACCTGCAAGAGTAAAGACATAACTTGAAGTAGACCTTCTCCTATCCAAATCACCTGTGAAATTTGAATCAACAAAACCGTATACATAATCACTGTTATTAAAAAAGGTGATACAATAGTCACTTGTGCCTCTTAGGTACCGAACCATCAATTTCACTGCATTTCAATGTTCTTTTCCTAGATTTGCCATGTACTTACTAATAACACCTACTGCATGTGAAATACCAGGTCTAGTACACAACATTGCTTACATTAAACATCCTACTGCATTGGCATATGGTATGTGAGACATATAATCCTTTTCTTCAACACTACTAGGACATAGAATTGAAGAAAGCTTAAAATGGGAAGCCAAATGAACATTCACAGGATTTTCCTTATTCATTTTGAATCTTACAAGTATTTTCTCAACGTACTTCTCCTGTGAAAAACTAAGCTTACCATTTCTTCTGTCTCTGTGTATTTCAATACCCAAGATTTGTTTTGTAGCTCCAAGATCCTTCATATCAAAAGTCCTAGCCATCTAAGCCTTCAACTTGTTAATCTTGACCATGCTTTTACTCACAATAAGAATATCATCAACATACAGTACTAAGATAATGAATATGTCATTTAACCTTTTGAAGTATAAACAATGATCATATTCACTTCTAGTATAACCTTGGCTCACCATGAAAGAATCAAACTTCTTGTACCATTGCCTGGGCGACTGTTTTAGGCCATACAATGATTTCATCAACATACAATACTAAGATAATGAATATGTCATTTAACCTTTTGAAGTATAAACAATGATCATATTCACTTCTAGTATAACCTTGGCTCACCATGAAAGAATCAAACTTCTTGTACCATTGCCTGGGCGACTGTTTCAGGCCATACAATGATTTCTCGAGCTCGCAAACTAATCTACCTTTATGATGCTGCACAAAACCTTCTGGTTGTTCCATATAAGTATCATCATTTAAATCTCCATGTTAGAAAGCTATTTTAATATCTAATTGCTCTAACTCCAAATCAAGCAATGCAACTAGTGCTAACACAATATGAATAGATACAAGCTTGACAACTGGTGAAAAAATCTCATGCTAGTCAATACCTTCCATCTGAGAATAGCCTTTTGCAACCAATCTGGCTTTGTATCTTTCAACCTTACCATCAACGCTTTTCTTCAACTCGAAGACCCACTTACATCCAACAATTTTTCTATCTTTAAGGAGTTCAACCAATTCCCATTTCTTGTTTTTCTCCAGAGAATCCATTTCTTCTTTCATTGCCATCTTCCACTTAGCATTGTCAACACAATCAATGACTTCCTGAAAAGAAGAAGGTTCTCCATCATCAGTAAATAAAATAGATGAAACAAAATCGGTATACGTCTTAGGAGGATTTCTCTCCCTTATTGATCTTCTTGGTGTAGGTTGTGGGGTTTCCAAATTTTCTTGAATTTCTTCATCTTCCATGACTTCTCTCTCACCATAAACTTCTTCTTGCTTCTTTGAGTCATGAGAAGATTGGTTCTCCAACTGAACTAGTTGTTTTGACAGTACCTGTTCCTATTCCACATCAACTCTTACATTTTTGGATTTAACCAGAGAAGATTCATAAAAAATTACATCTCTGCTAATGACGATCATGTGGGCAGTAGGATCCCACAATCTATATCCTTTTGTTACATCATCATATCCAACAAAAATGCACTTCTTTGATCTAGGGTTTATCTTAGAACATTGATTTTTAGGAGTAAGTGCATAAGCTTCACAACCAAAGATTTTCAAATTCGAATAATCACAGGGATGACCAGTCCATACCTCTTCCAGAATTTTACAGTCTATTACCATTGATGGTGATCAATTTATTAGATAACAAGCAGCAAAAATTGCTTTTGCCCACAACTATTGCCCCAAATTAGCATTATTGAGCATGCTCCATGCTCTCTCTAGAAGAGTCCTATTCATGCGCTCTGCAATGCCATTTTGCCGAGGAGTGTATACATTTGTTTTATGTCTTACGATTCCTTCTTCTTTGCAATACTTTTCAAACTCTAAAGAAGTAAACTCACCTCCATTATTCGTTCTTAAACATTTGATTGTCCTGCCAGTTCTTTTTTCCACCATAACTCAACTTTTGTTTTTAAGACATAGACCCAAACTTTTCTTGAAAAATCATCTATAAACAATACATAATATGTTGCTCCACCATAGGAAATGGTAGGAGATGGACCCCACAAATAAGAATGAATGTAGTCGAAAACACCTTTACTAACATGACTACATGCTTTGAATTTTTGTTTACACTGCTTTCCAAATATACAATGTCTACAAAACATCAAATTCAGAGTTTTTAGATTTGGAAGCAATTTATGATTCATTAATATCTGAAATCCTTTCCCACTCATATGACCAATACGTTGATGCCATAATTGAGTGGATCATGGCTCCTTTTCAGAAACCAATGTTGTATCATTAACTTGAGTTCTTCCAACCAGCTTGTAAAGGTTTCTTGTTTTCTGTGCTTTCATGACCACTAAAGCACCCTTAGATACTTTTAGTACTCCACTTAAACCTGTAAATTTATGATCACAAGAATCTAACACTCCCAAAGAAATTAATTTTTTCTTTAATTCATGTACATATCTAACATCTATAACTGTTCTTATAACTCCATCAAACATTTTAATTTTAACACTTCCAACCCCAACAGTCTTACATGAATGATTGTCTCCTAAAAGAACTATTCCATCATTAACTGTTTGATATGAAACAAACCAATCTTTATGAGGACATATATGGTGTGAAGCACTAGAATCTAATAGCCATTAATACCTGAAGTCCTTTCTCACTCATATGACCAAGACGTTGATGCCATAATTTAGTGGATCCTGACTCCTCTTCAGATACCAATGTTGTATCATCAACTTGAGTTCTTCCAACTAGTTTGTAAAGGTTTCCTGTTTTCTGTGCTTTCATGACCACTAAAGCACCCTTAGATACTTTTAGTACTCCACTTAAACCTGTAAACTTATGACCACAAGAATCTAACAATCCCAAAGAAATTAAATTTTTCTTTAATTTAGGTCAGTGTTACCAACATCGGCCGAGAAATCGCCGATGTTCGAGAAATTGCGAGTTTTTCAGCTCGACGATTTTTTCTCAAAAATTCGCTGAAAAAATCGGGGTGATTTTTTCTTGAGATATTGCCGATTTTTGCCAGTTTTTTTCCGATTTATCCCGAGATATTGCCGATTTTTTTGTGGTGATATTTTCTCGATATATTGCCGATTTTTTCCCGATTTTTTCTAAAGCTGAAATTGAATATTGTTTTATTTTTTTAAGTTTGCTGATTTATTGCCGATGCTTGCCGATGTGTTGCCGAGATATCCCGAAACGATGTTTCCTGGACCCTGCCGATTTTTTCGCCGCACCAGTGTTTGCAACACTGATTTAGGTACATCTCTAACATCTGTAAGTGTTCTTATAACTTCATCAAACATTTTAATTTTAACACTTCCAACCCCAACAATCTTACATGAATGATTGTCTCCTAAAAGAACTATTCTATCATTAACTGTTCGATATGAAGCAAACCAATTTTTAATTTTTTATGAGGACAGATATGGTGTGAGGCACCAGAATCTAATAGCCATTCTTCATTATATTCAGAAACATTGCAAACGGACAAAACCTCATCGATCATACCTGAATCAGACTTAACTGAATTTGCCTCTGATTTGGAGTCATCTTTCTTGGATTCTTGTCTTTTCCAACAATCCTTCTTGAGATAACCACTCTTGTTACAATACCAACATTTTAATTTGCTCTTTTTGCCCTTGATTTAGATCTGGAAGTACCTCTTGACTTTTCTCCTTTCTCTTTGGATCAACCTCTAACAACCAAAGCTTCTGACGAAGAGGTTTCAAGACTAGATTTCTTCCTTAATTCCTCAAACAATAATGCTCCAACTACATTGTCAAATTCTAAGGTATCAGTTCTACTAAGGCTAATGGAAGAAACTACTTGACCCCAAGATTCAGGTAAAGTACATAAAAGATTGACTGCTTTATCTTCATCATCAATTTTAACATCCATACTATTCAACTGGCAAATAAGAGTATTAAAAACATTCAAATGATCTGCTATCTTTGTACCTTCTTTCATTCTCATACCGTACAATTGTTGCTTCAAGTAAATTATGTTTGTTAAAGATTTGGTCATATACAGACTTTCTAGCTTGCTCAATAGGCTCGTTACTGACTTTTCTCCAACAATGTTAAACAACACATCATCCACAAGACATAACCGAATTGTGCTAAGCACTCTGGCATCTAATTCCTCCCATTCATCATCTGTCATAGTTAGAGGTCTCTTTTTCTTACCGTCTAAAGCTTTTTGTAACCCCTGTTGTACTAACAGAATAGTTCAAAATTATTTTTACCATTAAAATTTTCAATTTCAAACTTTGTGCTAGACATTGTTGAGAATTATAAAATATATATATATATATATATATTTTCCCGAACAAAATAACAAACAACAGTATATTCTCCCAAACAAAAAATAGCAATCCTGGCTCAGAGTTTATACTTCAATGTTGTAAATTAAAAAAAAAAACTTCCAAACAAAATAGCACAAGGTTTCTTCTTTACCTGAGAAGTTTGTTGGCTTTACTTCTACCCAGATGGGCTCACCTCTCTCCTTCTACCCAAACGGGCTCTCACGGTCCTTCAGCAATAGCGCAGGCTTCCCTTCTCCATGATACTTGCCTCCTTCGCAGACGGGCTCACCACTTTCTACGGTGGCTGCAAGCTCAACAACAACAACCATCAGTCTCCACCGGCAGCAGGAGCAGTGGCTCCATGGTTTAGCGCAGACAGGTGGATGTTCAACTGCAGTGGCTCTTCACGAGCTCACCTCTCCATCGGCTCAACCTCCACGTCCAACAAACTCCTCCAACAATCACCACTGCGACTGCATAGGCTTGCTCTCTACAACGACTGAAGACTGCAGAACTTACTCTTACGTGGACAGACTTCACGGCGGTTGCAGATGTGGCTGCAAGCTCACACGGGCTTCTCACGCGGACAGACTTTACGTGGCTTAGGCTCACAGGGGTAGTCAAACAACAACAACAACCTTCTTCACGCACAGACCAGCAAAAACATCTCCAATTGTCAGCAACGACTCTCTCAGACTCCACGGTGGGCTCTTCTATACCAATAGCTTCACGGTCACGTCCAGTGGTCAAGTCTAGCAACCCACGATTCCTTACGGTCCAGGCAATGGCAGCAACAGGGCTCTCCCTCATACACTCTTTTTTGCAGACGATGGTGACTCCTCTCTTCCTCAGTGGCTGGCTCTCTTCACTCACGGCTCTGATACTACTTCTTAAAGATTCCGAGACAAATTACACAAAGAAACACCATTTAAACACCAACAATTAATGTGGTAAAACCCCATAACGGGAAACATCCACGCAAGCAAAGTTTTGAAGCTCATTAATCAAGAAGAAGATTACATGACCTCTCAGACTACCATTGCATTACGTATCCCAACCAACCCAACCATGCGCTATATACTTCATGTAATAAGTTACATGAGTAAAACCGCTGCCAGTTATGCCCATTATGAAAACTTCCCGTAAACACATTAGTTTAGTTGTCATTATTAACAGATACACTACTCCACCATTTAGACCGGACTAAAAGTTCTAGAGAAATTTGGGACAAACAAAATCAATTGTTTGGGTCGAAAGCCCAAAATGCAAAGTTTACATTAAGAAAGCAATTTTTTTATTATTATAAAAAAGTGGCTAATGGTAAACCATGTGCAACAATGAGACACATTGAAAGTTCTCGAATAATTTTGGGACAAATAAAGCCCAAAATGCCATGTCACATTAAGAAATTAATGGTTAATTGCCCGGTACATAATACATATATAACTTCACAAATTTTAAAGTCCTTTTTTTTCATGTGGTTGAGGGTGGAGATTGGTGCTTTGGTGCTGGCTACATCCACTGAAGACCTTGGTGGTTTTAAGCTGGGAATGTGGGAAGGCTGGGTATTGTCATTTAAAAAGAGACTCAACAAGAGCATCAAATATGCTTATTTAAGAACTCAACATGTTACTTACAAAGACTGTCACTTATAAAGATTGAACCTGGGTGGGAAGGGTAACAATCATTCTTCCTAACCACCTAGGCTATTTCAATGAATTAAATTTTAAAGTGCTTTATTATACAGTATTATTTGAATCACATCAGGGACTTAGCTCCAAGCTTAGAAAATTGAGCATAAAAACAAAATACATCAGACCACAGACAAGTTAGCACATTCCAAAGAGAAACATGCTAGCGGCAAGTTTGCTACGATGGTAGATATACAAAATATTAATAGCTTTCAACATTATGATTTCCAAGTTTAAAAGTATGTCTTTAGGAGCAAAAATCTTCATGATTTGATTTATATTAAATTTAAGTTTCTTCTTTTTTTAATATAATTTATAAATTTATAATTTAATTTTTAAGATTGTACAAATATGTAGTAATGGCCTTAATGCAGGTTGTGTAGGAAGTTAATTATATTTGGAGTGCTCTTACATCATAAAAGTTGGCTTTCAGGGAGAATGAATTTTTTTAAATATTAGTACCATTTCTTGTTTAGGAATGTGTTTTTAGTTTTTATGGTAAGATTAGTTACTTGTGTATTAATAATTGTACAAAAATTACATGCTTTCCAAGAACAGTGAGATTCTGCGTGTGATAGACATCAAAATTTTCAAAGTTGTTCATACAATCCAGAAGACTAACTGTTCTAGGAGTTCTAGTTATTGTCATACATAAATTATAGTCGTTGCTTCTTAGCCAAAAATTAAATATCTAGAATTCTGTGCTAGAGCCTATATCAGGGTAAATACTATTTCTAATATCTGGCATAAAAGAGAATTTAAAAAGAGAGTTAGGGAAAAACATAGAGAATTTAAAAAGAGAGTTAGGGAGAAACATAAAGAATTTAAAAAGAGAGTTCGGGAAAAACATAGAGGCATCAAAGTTTTCAAAGTTGTTCATACAATCCAGAGGACTAATAGGACTAACTGTTCTAGGAGTTCTAGCTATTGTCATACATAAGTTATAGTCGTTGCTCCTGAGCCAAAATATAATTATCTAGAATTCTATGCTATAGTCTATATTGGGGTAAATACTATTCCTAATATCTGGCATAAAAGAGAATTTAAAAAGAGAGTTAGGGAAAAACATAGAGGCACCTAGTCCTCAGCCTCAAAGGTTGTGTTGAAACATAAATGAGAGGAGGCTTGGTATCAGTGGGAGATTTTGAGCCTGGTGTTTGGTTCTCTTGGTTCTGAGCTTGTCCAAAAGCTTCTGTATACCATGGGAGCTTGACCAACATCTCATATTTCTTGTGCAAGTAGCTTAGTTTATCCGTTGTGGCCTTATGTTGCATATCCAGTGTATCCGTTATGCCTTTCTGTTGAAAGCCCTGCTCTTTTATCACTTGACCAATGATTGATTTATTATGCGAGTGAATATCAATCTGCTTGAAGTATTTTGTGTCCCTACTATGTGAGAAGCTAGAATCTGGGATCCAATCCATCAATAGCCTTGAAAGATGTGGTGGCTCATTTAACTCTGACCTTTTGGTCAATCTTTTCAACCTTTGCCTTGATTTTCAAAGTGAATCTCTTATGTTAATACATTGCAGCGTCTCGGGCTTACTTCTTTGCCTTGTTTGGCCTAGTGGGGGGTTGCCTTTGCTAGAATTCTTACAAGACCGAGGCTTGCCACACACGACTGGCCTAGATTTGTTCTTCCCCTTGATCGCCATCCTATACTTATGCTAGTCATCCATACTTGAAGCCTAGTTCCATTCCTTCGTCACGCGAAGAGCAGAGGATTGAGAAGAACTGTAAGTCTCTCCAACAGACCCCACCAACATTGTTCCAGAGGGCACCCCGCGCCTACTAGTTCCGGATTAGGGCAGCAGACACTTCTGCAGTTCCCGTTGTTATACTCGTTCAGCCTCGGATGTTAGGAGCAACAGATCCCCCTTGGTTACTCTGGCTCCTGGATCTTGCCCACTCGGGCTCCTTCGCCCCCGGGCAGGGTTACAGGGTTGGAACTGGAGCAAGTGCTCTCCCATGCTACAAACTAGCTCGCCTTACACATCTTTACTTCTCTCTTCTCTCCATTTCACTTGTATTGTTTATATTGTATTTTCTTTACGGGAGATCGGTTGATCCTCCCACATGCATAACATATCATTGTAACCGACAGTCCCGTTGACCTACTTTGTGGTCATTAGTGGACATTAATAAAATTATCTTATCTTATCTTATCTCCGTCATCTCTAACAGAGCTAATCTCCCACCAATCACTGCAAACCTTAGACCCAGTGGAACGAGGTTTGCTTCCTTTAGTTGATAAAGCCACTGCACTCCCCCCATCACCATTAACCTCTATCACTATAATTAGATTGCCTACCTTACCTCTCTCATGTTAATTTTCCAAACCCTAGGTGATTACTGTCCTTATGTTCTCAATTAAACAAAGTTGTTATTTAATTGCAGAAATTAAATTCTTCACATATCAACTTTTCATTAATAATTCAAAGCTTACAATGAAACCTCCACACCTATCAAACTAATAACTGCACAATACACCCAAACAAAATGGATCTACACACTTACTGAGGATATTATTGCTGATCCCAAGCTAAAGCAACAACTAGAGATTTTCTTCCTGTCTGATGCATTGCCTGCCCAATCTAAGTTTGTATATCCCTGCATCTTCACCTTAGCATCTCCAAGATGTCTTAGCCCATACTCCATTGTGGCCCTCAAGTATCTGAGCACATGTTTTGCTACTACCCAATGCTCTTGCCTTGGTTCCACCTTGAACTAACTCAAGGTGTTCATTGCAAAACATATATTTGGCCTAGTATTGACAAGATACATCAAGGAACCTATCATCTGCCTATACAATTTGGGATCCACCAAATCTGAAACTAAAGTTGTTACCTCCTTTAGGTTTAGTGCTCATAGGCGTGGCCATAGGTTTGCAGTCCTCCATACGAAATCACTTTAGGATCTCGACTGCATACATCTTCGACCCAAGGAAAATCTCCCCTTGTCTTTGCCAATCCTCCAACTCCAAGAAGTAATGCATCATGCCAATGCCTTTCATCTCGAACTTATCTGTCACATATGACTTGCACTCTGCAATGAGCTTCTCTGTACCTATAAGAAACACATCATCTACATGCAACACCAAAACCGCGTCCTCCATGTCTCGTGCTCTAATGATAACATCCTGTAGAAAGATTGGTTTGATGGCCTTAACCCAACCACTTAGGGGTTCGGGTAGTCCCTAGATGAAAATCATAATCAACCTATGGTCCGACACATATGTCACCATGACTGCAATCCTCTGAAACCTTGAAATGTAAGCATTTGCTGCACCTGTTTGCTTGAGCTATGCCAACTCTTTGAAATGCAACTCGAGGTCCTTGTCAAATCTGTCAATTAGCATCTGTGTGAAGTCTGTTAAAGTTTTGGATTAGATAAGGTTTTTTTTTTAATAAAAAAATTAATAACTTTGCACACCAATTCAGTTAATTACGTTGTAACACAAGATAAATTTCAAGATGTAGAACAATACTAAATAAAATTCCAACATAGTGCTAGATGCAAACCAGTACAACACTACGACACATTAGAACATAGTTTTCATCTCTTTCAACGTTAGCACTCCTCAATAGTCCTTGTGCTAAAGTTGATCCTTGAGATGCAAAACATAGTAGTAGCAGTGATAAAACAAAATATATAACAACAATACTAAAACAAAATATATAATAGCAGTACTAAAACAAAATGTATAAGTACATTACTAAAACAAAATATATAACAACAGTATAAAAGGTTAGTTGAGATCTGGTTTGGATCTGCCTTATACTCGGACACTTTTGGAATCATCTCTTGTCATTGTAAGGACAAGATGCCAAAAGGAACAAATAACAAACCTTGAGAGAGAGAGAGAGAGTGCAGTAGGTTTTGGTTAAATACAGTAGCAAGCAATATGACCTAGTCACCAAAAGTGAAAACCCCAGCAATGACACTCAACCCCAAACATTGTTAGGTACTAGCAGGATTACAACCAGCTTAAGAAGATTGATACAAGTCACAACTCAGATCAACCCAACAAGGTCAAGTCTGAGTCTTAACAACCCACAAGAATCATAGCTCTGTCCAAGCTTCCCATAGAGATCACAACTCTGTCCAAACACCTCATAGAGGTCACAACTCAAGTTCAATGAGCAAACATAAGGTCACAACTCAACATAGGAGACATCTAAGAATCATAGACCAGGCCTGAAAAACCATACAAGGGTCATTTCCCACTCTAATAATCAGCGTAAAGGTTACAACCCAAGTCTGGGTAGCTAACAGTGGTCACGAACCAGACTAAAAAAATTACAGGAGGTACCAACACAACTCACCTACAAAACAAGCCATAGTAAATAACAAATCCCAAAATAGGTCACAAATCAATCAAAAGCACAGGGATCATAAATAAGGTCACGTAACAGCCAAAGGAACACAAACACAGTCATGGCCCAGCTCAATGAGCACAAAACAGTCACGGCCCAACTCAAGGAGCATAGAAACAGTCATGGCCCAACTCAAGGAGCACAAAACACTCACGACTTAGTTCAAGAGCATTCACAAACAATCACAGCCCAACTCAAGGAGCATAACACAGTCATGGATTGGTTTAGGAGCAGCCACAGACAGTTACAACCCAACATAAATAATAGCAACAGATAGGGCAAGAGAGCGGCATCCTTAAGTGTTAGATTTTCTTATAAATTATAGCAGTATATCTTAATTGTATTTATCAATAGGATCACTAGAAGATAGACAAAGCACAAAACAATAACACAAGTATTTTTCACCTGGGAAAAACCCAGCAACCTTCGTCTAGAGATGATAATTCTGAGATCAGAGTACAATGAAGAAAGAAAAAGAAAAATACGGAAATGCCTTCAAATATGAAACCGTGAAAATCAGTCTACTTCTGAGCTGCTGTGTAACTGCTTTCTTTCCCAGAAAACTGCGAACTGCTGTGTAGCTGTTGCGCTGCTGTTGTGTGCTGAAATGAGGAGGGGTGCCTTCTATTTATATTGTTTTGCCACCCAGAAAATAACTGGGGTCGACTTCACTTGGGGGTTCAATAAATAATTTTATATTTTATTTATTCTTTTATTGTTGGCTTTTCTCCCCAAGGATTACATTGTTCTTTCTAGGGTTTAGATGAATAATTACAACAAGTTCAACTCCCGAAGGAGGACAATAAGAATAGCTTCTGAAGTTGCACAAACTCCAACACTCCCTCTCAACAAGGAAGATATTCTTCGGTCTTCATCAACATCATCATCATTTGGGTTTCATCTGTACATCTATATTGTCTCCATCATCTCTAAACGTACTGAAGGTTGTCTTTATAAATTTGTTCTATCCGGATGTCTGAGAGAGAATCTTTTGCTACCTATCCATCTCTACTACCGATGGAATACTTCCATACCTGGCTAGAGATCCTGGATGAGCACACGTGCATGATCGTCTACTACCTGTTCGTCTCATCTGTCGATGGGGTACTCCCATACCTGGCTGAGAACTTGAACAAGTAGAGGTACCTGTGCAATCACACGACCATCTACTACCTGTCTGACTCATCTGCTGATGGGATTACTCCCATACCTGGTTGAGCACCTGGACGAGCAGAGGCACCTGTGTGAACCCAACCATATACTACATGTCCGTCTCATCTGTCAATGGGATTCGTCCCATACCTGGTGAGACCCTGGACGAGCAGAGGTACCTGGTTGAAACCGACCATCTACTACCTGTCCGTCTCATCTGTCGATGGGATTTCTCCCATACCTGGCTGAGAACCTGGACAAGTAGAGGTATCTGGTTGAAAGTATGGTAAATGTCTCTCAGTCATCTATCCCTCTCAAGGACGGATACGTTCTCTTCTACTCAAGTCTTCCGCGAAGGTATTCAAGCTTCATCTTGGGAAGAGGCTTGGTGTGAACATCTGCAGTCTGGTCGTCTGTCAAAATATACTGGAGCTCGACTGCACCTTTCTGCACCATATCATGTATGAAGTGATATTGAGTCTCTATGTGCTTCGACTTGTCATGAAATACAGGATTCACTGACATCTGCACACAACTCTGGTTATCTCAATGAATCACGGTCGGCTTTGGAATCTGGCCAACAATCCTGCAAGAAGTTTACGAAGCCAAACTGCTTCCCTGGCTACTGAACTAGCAGTCATATACTTAGTTTCTGCAGTACTGAGAGCTATTGAGTTATACTTCCTATTGTACTAGGAAATCACTGCAGAACTCAAACTGAAAACAACATCCCGAAATGCTCTTCCTATCTGTAGTGCATCCAGACCAATCTGAGTCTGTAACCCTTGCAATCTTAAGTCACAATCTGAGTCATATTGTAGATCATATCCCATAGTGCCATGTAAGTATCTGAGTACATGTTTTGCAACAATCTAGTGAATCTGCCTCGGTTCGCACATGAACTGACAGAGAGCATTCACAGCAAAACAAATGTCTGGTCTGGTGTTCGTCAGATACATCAAGGACCCAATCAACTGACAATACATGGTGGGATCAATCAAATTTGAATCTAAAGCAGAATTCCTCAGCTTCTTCAAATTTGCATCCATCGGAGTAGCTATGGACTTGCAGTCCAACATTCCGAATCTCTTAAGCATATCCATGGTGTAATTTCCTTGACCTAGGAAAATCTTCTTCTGCCTTTATCATAATCCTAATCCCAAGAAGTAATGTATCAACAATATCATTTAGAAAGGCTGTCTTGGCATCCATCTGATACAACTTCCATCCCATAGCTAAAATAGCAATAACCGATCTGATGGAAGCATATCGAGCCATAGGAGCAAATGTCTCAGCATAATCGACCCCCTCTTTCTGAGAGAGCCCTCTGGCAACAAATCTGGCCTCCCATCTGCTCCATGCGGATTTTCATGCTCCTTTGCATTCTGCAAAATCTGTCGTGCCCATCTGGGTCTTTTTCGGCTTACTTCCATATCTGTGGGAGCATCATCTTGCTCAACTGGATCAATGGAACTGATCGATTTATTCATTTCTTTAGACTCCCTCTTAATGTTTGGAGGGGAGATGATCTCATCTCTTCATCGTCATTGATCTCCATATCTGATCTTCTTCCTTTTCGGATAGCCATTTCTTCTTCAAAGGTTACATCCCGACTGACTTCGATTTGCCTCGATCCTGGGATGTATATTCTGTCAGCCTTTGTGGACTTGCAATATCCCACGAATATTCCCTTCTTGCCTGAAGGTTCTAACTTGAGCACATGAATGTAGATTGGAAAGTAATTGTCCATCCTGGTGACGACCAGGTTCATCAAGGATCCTTCAATTGTCTTGTTCAAATCACGACATTAGTGTTGTCAGGTTTTTATCATGTGTAATAGACTAGAATCCTTGTCTTTGAGGGATAACTCCCTCTGTCTCTCAGAAGTTGGTTGAGTAAATCTTGTTGAAGCAGCATATAGACCGACATTCGTAGAAGCTTTTTGCTTCTGATCACCAAATCTCTGCATGAGATTATTCTATGTCTAGAGTCATAATACATGCTTCTAGAGGCTTTCTGCTTCCGTTCCATCCATATATCAATGGGATCGCTTGTCCTTGTAGATCATGGCATTCCCTACAGGTAAAATCTCGTCAGATGGCTAGCAATGTTTCATAATCAATGTATTAACAAAATACTATAGGCAACCCTTTAGTCAATGCTTCGACACAACACATGTAAGGCCATTATTTGGATGCTTATGGTCTCCATTATAGCATACCGTTAAGAGTGTGTACTACTCCAAGTATGTTATAAAGGAGTTGTTATCCTTGATGGGTTGTGTAGCATGACAGGCTATTTAAACAATCATGTGTATAACAAATACTAGATGAGCCTACTTGTTAACTACCTGAAATGTAGATCTGTGTAGAACATATTAAAAAACAACCAGATCTAATCTACTAGTGCATGTAAAATAAAATACTTATCTTTTGTAGTTGTGTGGGTGGGTTCCCACTGTCAGGGTCCATTGGTCTTCATATGCTTGCTTGACGATCATCACAATCTGGATCTTCATATCCTTTCTTAGAAGAAGAACTCCAAATGATCATCCTTCCTTGGCTCCTTATGAGGAGGGTCTTCTTCTACATCAACAATTGAAGCTTCATGCTTCCTTTTGTGAGAACTTCGACAGCTACTGGCATAATGACCGTATTTCTGGCTCCTGTAGCATTGGATTTGAGATAGATCCTTCTTTTGTTTCTTCTGATCTGGGGGAGGACTTGATCTCTTGTCTTGATGCTTGTGAATGTACGGCTTTCTTCCCCTTCCCTTGCCTTTCTTGGTATGTGATACGAACGCTTGATTTTCCTCAGGTTGAGTTCCATGATGTCTTTGGCGTGCTGTAATTCTTGTTTCTTCATGAGTGCATTCTGCCCATAGCTTATCAAATTTGGGCGACTTGGTTCAACCACTTATAGTCTGGATGAAAGACTCCCAAGATGGTGGGAGACCATTTAAGGTGGTCATGACAAGATCCTTTTCTTCAAGATTGTCTCCACTGGACTTTAGCTTTTCCCAGAGCTCGGTGATCCTCATGAAATATGAGGCAATATCCTCGGACTTCGTCATCTTCATGTTCGACAGTTGATTCCTCAATGTGAGAGTCACATTGATGCTACTGTGTTCAAATAACTTCTTTAGGGTTTTGAACATCCTCCTCGCCGTCGTCTTTTCTGATATATGAGGAACCAAGTGATCTCTAACTGAGTCCACTAAAATCCTCCTTGCTTTGGCATCATCCTTTCTCCAGCGAGGTTTGTCTTCTTCGGCTTCTGGTTTTGGGACCTTTGCCTTCACAAACTGTTATAGGTGATTTTCTTCTAGTAGAAGAAGAACCCTAGACTTCGAGGGGATGAAAATGGAAGCCCCTTCCAAATGATCTTCAACAACCTTCATGCTGATCATCTTGACTGCATATCTGGATCTGGAGTTGATCTTCTGCAGTGTTGGTTTTCTGGTTCGGGGTCAAATTAGGGTTTGACTTTCCCGGAGTTTTACCTAACCAAAAATTTCAATCTTGGTCTGTAAATTTCGATTTTGAGGAGGAGAACAATCCTATGCTGGGCTCACTCAAAAATTCCACTTCTGTGAAAAGCCCTAATTTCTTGCAGTAGTGATAGGCCAAAACTGAAAATGCTCAGAATCCAATTTTGTGCATCTTGATCTTGACATCAAATTGAACATGTACCCTTAGAGGTGTCAACATCATATCGTCCTCATGCAATAATATACATGTATTAGCACTGTTGCCCACCTATTTCGACTAGGTGGCAACCTCATGTACATTGAAGATGTACATTATGTGGAGTTTGTACCATGGAAAAATTTTGGGGATTTTTCATTCAGCAGGGCAATTATGCCCCTTTTGTACACGAAATGTCCGCTCCCCTGCGTGGTAATGTAACTTTATATGTCATCATGGGTCATTCCTCTAAGGATGTCACCATGGACTTTATTATCAGGGAAGTCCTTTTCACCGAGTGTTTTTTTCCCCTTCCAGTTAATTTTGTCAATTAACAATTTTAATTGGTTGGGTTTTTCACTCACAAATCCTCCAAAGTGGTGAATTGGCGTTCTGATAATCAAGCCCATGAGGTGGCTAAGGTTTCAAGTTGTTGTCCATGACCATGTTAGCCATATCTTGTAGTCTTGCGAAATTTCGTTAGGATTTTGATTTTTTCTTAATTAATTAACTTTAAATTTGGTGGTTAATTAATTAAGTTTTGATGTAATAATGTAATCTTTTGAACCTTGGAATTTTGTAATAGGGGCTATGAATGCAAATTAAAATGCTATGACACCCCCTAAGCCATTGGTTCAAGTCTCATGTCATTCTGACAAGACGTTAGGGTTAGAGCAATTTTGGTTAAGACATGGTATTTTTTCCTAAGGAATTAATTTAATTTCCAAGGGTGAAAAATTAAATTATTTGATTTTGAAGGAAAAAATCAAATAAGGCCATGGTAATTAAGTTTGGGGGTGGCCAAGCATAGTCAATTTTTATGGTCAAAATAAATGTCTGAAGATCTCCTAAGTGGGGCGTCCCTCTTGTCTTAATAAAAGATAAAAATAAAAATAAAAGATAAAATAAAAAATTAAAGATAAAAAATAAAAAAATAAAAATATTAAATAGAAAATAAAAAGATAAGAATAAAAAATATAAGATTAAAACTTGAAAATAAAATTAAAAGATTAAAAAATAAAAAGATAAAAATAAAAGAATAAAAAGATAGAAATTTTAAAAAATAAAAGATTAAATAAAATATAAAAAGTAAAAGATAAAATATAAAAAGTAAAAGATAAAAAGTAAAAACAATATAAAATTAAAATTTGAGTCAAAAGGGCGCCCCACTTGAGTCATGGAAACCCTAGATCTAAGGGTTAAGCTTTATTGTGACATGAATCTATATTTTTGACCATTGATTTGAAAAGACACGCTTGCTTATGATTGGTGGATGGCTTGCAAAGTCAACAAACCTAGATCTAGTGGTGGAGATCTAACCTAGATCTAGATCTAATCTTGGCCATTGATATTCAAGGGGTTGGGGTCTTTCTCGACTATATAATGGGGGTCTTACTCTCTCATTTGACATGATCTCTCATGCTATTGTTATGCTACCGGAATATTTCCCCACTCTTCTCTCATATTCTTTTGGCTATTGTAATCTTCTTGCCCTAGTTGGGCCATTTAATCAAATAAATTCTTTGGAGGGACATTGTGCTACATTCTACATTCTTCATGATCCATTTCTTGTGAGGTAACTTGTATTTTTTTTAGTTTTGCATATTTGTATTAGTTTAGTTAGCTCTCCACAAAGTATTTTGTGGAGAGATTAGAGAGTAAAAGTATTTTTACCCTCTTTTGTGAATGGTTTAGCATTTTTTCTTCAAAGTATTTTGTAGGGATTGTTAGACATTCATCACTAGGCTTACATATTTTTTGCAGATCTAGATTTGTTTGCAGGTTTTCCAAGCAAGGATATCTCTCCAAGGGTTTCGTCTTTTCAAATTTGCAATTCAGCCATTTTCTTTTTTCCTTCCTGAAACTGGGTTTTATTCACTGTATAGTGAATATAACCCTTATTTTAGGGCCCCCATCCATTATATATTAGTATAAGCTTTTAATTCTGCTATTTATGTGTCATTTCCAGCCTATAAACATTCATTTTCAGCCACTGAAATTTCTGTTTTTCCATTTTTTTCAAAGTTCATATTTTTCTGTAAAATTTCTGGGTTTTACACTAAATTATTCTAACTTTCTGTTTCAGTTTTCTGCAGTAATTTCCAGCAAGCAAGTTGCTGATTTTTTGCAGGTTTTATGCACAGAAAGAAGGGGTTATGCTGCCCTAAATTGCCCAGAAAAAACCAGCAAAAATTTGGTCCAAAAGAGGCCCTAAACTACACTTCTTCTCTCTCTTTTATTACATTGTAAATCCCAAATGAGAAGTTCTCTTTGGGGTATTTCTCTGCTGTAAATTTGTATAAGTAGTTGCTTAGAGTTAGTTTTATTTGCAAGTTTTTTCTGTTTACCCACCTATCTTTGTGATAGACCACCATCTCTGTTACAAAGATTGTTGTGAGGTTAGTTTACTGTTTTAGCTAGTTGTATTTTCCTCACTAGTTTTATTTTAGTTTACCCACCTATCTCTGTTACAGACCACCATCTCTGTAACAGAGATTGTTGTGAGGTTAGTTTAAGCATTCTAGTTTTTATTTTCTGTTTACCCACTATCTCTGTGACAGACCACCATCTCTGTCACAGAGATTGTTGTGTGGTTAGGACATTGCTTTAAGTAGTTGTTTTACCTTTTAATTTTCTGTTCAAAGTATTTAGATTTAATTTTCATTTTCTGTCAAAGAAGTAATCATACAACCCACCTATTCGGTGTATCCTCTATCCACTTGTCATCTCCCTTTAGGGACTTCAAGTTGGATATGAAAAGCAGGAGAAGTGGGAGCTTAGTTAATTAAAACAACATTGTTTCTTTTTCTGTTACAATCTTTCACATTTTATTTTTTCAGTCCAAGATCAAGTACCAGCACCTCCCATAAGGGATACCGCTTGGTTGATCTTGTTGATAGCTTAAAATTTACCTTGCATGCTAATCACCAAGACTAAAATTTACTTCTAAAATTAACCAACAACAACTTCACTATTTCCTGCTCCTCTACTCGGTTATCACCCTTCGGGGTACTCACGAGATACGACAGGGGATAGAGAAGTCTTAGTTTAATAGGCATCCATCTAGTAATTTTCCTGTTGATTAAAAACAGTGCCCTCGGAGGCGACTTGGGGTAGAAGACCGTGGGGGGTCTCTAGGCGTTCTATGTCCCCCTTGTTGAGCACCAGGGCATTGGGGTTTGACCTGTGAGCTACGGGTGGGCTTTGCTCCCACTTTGTTGAGCGCAACAGCATTCCCTCTTTGACTTGAGAAGTACTAGATTGGGGTAGACACACCACCTGTTCGAAAACTAAACTTCAAAAGGAAAAACCTTAATAAAATCTACCTAAAATTAACCAAGAGGCATTGCAAAACGTCCTACAAACACAGGTCACTGTTATTTATCTTTGCCTTGCTGTTCAAGGTTTTTCTGCAAGCTTTTCACTTTTCAGTTACAAGTATTTCCTTTCAGTTTCACAAACTCTTGTGGTGGCATCTGTAATGCATTTGATTAAGTAATCACATTGTTTAATCTTGTAACTTGAAAGCAAATTTGTTGTTTGATCTTTGACATAATAACTTGTTCATATTGTGTAATTATTTAGCATTTGTTCATATTGTTAATATTGTAGATCTTGCTTAGCTTAGGCAACTGTGGATAGTCATTCTTAATTCTTTTGTAAGTTTGTAACTTGTAATCTTTTGACTCCATTTAATCTAGGCACTGGTCTTGTAATTTTGTAATCTTAATAAAAGATCCCTTTTACTAATAGTTAATAAACTTAGGAATATTTTCCTGTAGGGACGACCCCCCTTGGCTCTGTTGGGATCTTGCCTAAACGGAGGAGTTGGTAGACTGTGGTGACAATGGTCTCCAGCTCTAACTTGCCCCCAAGGACACACAAAGCGGGTTGGAGACTTTCCCGTGTCATAAAGTGTGTATTAGGCGGCAACAAGCACAATCTAGGTTAGGTCATAACCCTAGACATGAGATAAAGCTCTAAGCTTCTTTGCACTTGCAAATTCATATTACATTGATGCATCACAAACAATGATTCTACATCAATGTCTTTTAAACCTGAGCATGCACTTCTTAAATAATATAACTTCAAGATCTCATGCATCATCACACTTGTTAGTATAAGCCATGACAGTTTAACATATATGATCAGGATTATAACTGAATTCTTACTTCCTTATGCTAACAAACTCTGACCATAAATGATCAACTTAGAAGATATCATAATTATGATCATAAGTCAAGATACTACTGGGATTTGCTGGTCTCTTCAAGGGGTCATCAAGTTTTCATTCTATCAAATCCAATTTCTGATATAGACTGAAATAATACATCTCTTTCTTCAGATGTCTCAAAGGTCAATCAATTTTGTAAATATAAGATCTTTACCATTTTTATCACTTTAATGGCCAAAATAAAGTTCAAGCCCTTACTGTTAGTTTGACAAAGTTGAAACCCTTATCTGAGGATCATTGTAGACTTTGTTAGACTGCACAACAGAGTTAACTACAATCCCTAAGCTCTGATACCATGTTAAAGCTTTGGGTTAGATAAGTTTTTTTTTTAATAAAAAAATTA
>LPNX010129986.1:555063-567152 GCA_001517045.1 Pseudotsuga menziesii | reverse complement strand
ACTTTGCACACCAATTTAGTCAATTACTTTGTAACACAAGATAAATTTCAAGATGCAGAACAATACTGAATAAAATTCCAACATAGTGCTAGATGCAAACCAGTACAACAGTAGGACAAATTAGAACATAATTTTCATCTTTTTCAACTTTAGCACTCCTCAATGGTCCCTGTGCTAAAGTTGGTCCTTGAGATGCAAAACATAGTAGCAGTAGTGCTAAAATAAAATATATGACAACAATACTAAAACAAAATATATAACAATGGTACTAAAACAAAATGTATAACAACAATACTAAAACACAATATATAACAAAAATAATAAAAGGTTAGTTGAGATCTAGTTTGGATCTGCCTTATACTCAAACACTTTTGGAATCAACTCTTGTCACTGTAAGGACAAGCTGCCAAAAGAAATGGATGGCAAACCTTGAGAGAGAGAGTGCAGTAGTTTAAGGTTAAGTATAGTAGCAAGCAATATGACTCAGTCACCAAAATTGAAAACCCCAACAGTGACACTCAGCCCCAAACACTGTTAGGTACTAGCAGGATTACAACCAGCTCAAGAACATTGTCACAAGTCACATCTCAGATCAACCCAACAAGGTCAAGTCTGAGTCTTAACAACCCACAAGAATCATAGCTCTGTTGAAGCTTCCCAAAGAGATCACAACTCTGTCCAAACACTCGTAGAGGTCACAACTCAAGTTCAATGAGCGCACATAAGGTCACAACTCAACATAGGAGACATCCAAGAATCATAGACCAAGTCTGAACAACCATACAAGGGTCACTGCCCACTCTAATAATCAACAGAAAGGTTACAACCCAAGTTTGGGCAACTAACAGTGGTTATGTGTTAGGCTAAAAAAATTACAGTAGGTAACAACACAAAGTCATCCATAGAACAAGCCATAGTAAATAATAGATCCCAAAATAGGTCACAAATCAGTCAAAAGCATAGGGATCATAAATAAGGTCATGTAACAACCCAAGGAACACAAACAAAATCATGGCCCAGCTTATTGAGCACAAAACAATCATAAGCCCGCTCAAGGAGCATAGAAACAGTCATGACCCAGCTCAAGGAGCACACAACAGTCACTGCTCAGTTTAGGTGCAGCCACAAACAATCACGACCCAGCTAAAGGAGCATAATACAATCACGACTTGGTTCAGGAGCAGTCACAAACAGTCACGACCCAACATAAACAGTAGCAGCAGATAGGGAAAGAGAGCGACAACCTTAAGAGGCTGAGAAAGAGGTGGCGACGACTCAAACCAACAGCAAAGGCCTAAACGTCAAGCCAAAGATACCAACAACAAACCCTAGAACAGTCCCTTGAAGCAAATCTCCAATCTTCTCTTGTCAATACATGTATCAAATGAAAATTCAAGACTTGAATTTATAATCTTAACAAGCCTTCGAGAGAGGTCACTTAGGTAACCCCTAGGTTTTAGGGTGTTTACCAATAAAACATAAAAATAGGTTGACTTAGAATAGGGTACCAAAGGTCCAATGGTCTTAATAAATAAAAACCATAAAGTTAATTTGACCAATGGTCCAAAAATAAAAACCATAAAATTAAGTTGACTTAGGATAGGGTACCGATGGTTTAAAAATAAAAACCATAAAATCAAGTTGACTTAGGATAGGATACCAATGGTCCAAAAATAAAAAACCATAAAATAAAAGTCATCATACCAAAGTACACATAATAAGGATGCTAGGACCAAGTAAAAGATAAAGGACCATAAGTCAACCAAAGGGGTCATAATAAGAAGGTAAGATACCCCTCATACCCTCAAGATGAAGGTGTACCATAAAGGTGGACAATCAACCCCTTTTACCCATAGGACCAACAAGACCAGGGACTTTAATCTTTTCTCTCTAAAGGTATATTGTCACATGTGTTCCATATATATTTTATCATCACTGTATAAGAAAGAAGATCCAAACTGGATGATGTGATCCTTTGGTCCTTAGTATTGCTCTAAGGGTTAGGTGTTAGTGACATCATCAAGGGGTGGCCAGTCCCTTGAGAAACAATCTAGCAATAACTGAGTAGGAGAGAGGACATCACACATCATCATCTTGGTCAACTTGACCAACATCCACCTAGTTAACTGACCAGGAATGTACCTGCAGGATTTGCTTTGTCCTAGACCAGGAAGTCTCTGTCTCAACTTGCAGGATCTACTTGGACATCGTGTCCAAGAAACTGTCTGGTCTGAGACCAGAATACCCTAGAGACATATACATGCCCTAACCATATGTTAGGGACTTTGCCATGGCATCAACCAGCTTGGTCCCAGACCAAGAACCTTAGGAGACTACTAGGGACCCTAGGGTACCTTCTAGGGTCTTACTTTGCCCTAATTAACTCAGTAGGGTACCATCCTCCTTGAGAATGGGTCTCGCAGCTGCACTATCTTTAACAAAGTCAAGGTATGAGATAATGTTAAATGCCCCAATGTGACTAGCCCATGGTACCACCACTCATGAGCCTCTTTGTCACGTACCCACACCCCGTTATCATGCGGAATTAAAAATTTCATCGAGAACCTTTACTATTCATCGAAACACAAGGCATGGCCGCGAACCACTTCTCGACATTGTCAACACTGTCACGCTCCCTCCCGTCTTCCACTGATCCGTTCGACGATCTGCAAGGAAAGATCTCAGAGGAGATTAAACGACGGAGAGAAATCGCGATGAAAACCAACGATTACAAATGGTTCCGCATCTGGAAACATATCAACGGTTGAGAATAATCCTGCAAGAATCGACGGTGCAGAAAAATTGAGTTGCGGGAACGAGAAATATGGAAATCGCGATACCGCGATCCCGCATTCCGCATTCCTACATGCGGAATTGACCTTTGTGGAATTCGAAATTTGTGAAGCAACATCCCGCATTCCGCAAGTTGCAGAAAGGTGCGTTGTGGAACGACGATTGCGGAAAGCCATAATTCACAAAAAGACATCTCTGCATCCTGCATCCTGCAAGTTGCAGAAAGGAATTTGCAGAGGTCCAATTTGGCCAAAGGATGTCTTTCGCATCCCGCATCCCGCCTGTGGAATAAACCATTGCGGAAGAAGGTTTCTACTCAAAAATTCGACCTGCTAATCGAAGTCTTTGAACAGACTTGGCCATCCAGGCCAACATCAATCCGACATTCTAACCATGCAACTTAGTTTAACAATGCATTGAAGGAAACATACATAGATGCCTATAATTGCAGTTATTCAAAGGAACAATTTATCAATTCAACACATCCAACATGTTCATCATATTCCACCAAACAATTACAATGCAAGAAATACAATTGCAAAGATTAACATGGACAAGAACACTTATCTTGAGAAGAACTTGTCCTGCAACCGGCTATGTCGCTGCAACGTTCCACCCAACCATAGGTCAGTGCGCTCATCAATCTCTCAGCAACATTGCCACCCTCGAGCTGGGCATGATTTCCTCAAGGAATAAGGGAACACTAGCAGACTCATACATAGCCAAGGGTGCAATAAAACTCAGCCAAGCCAACACAGTTGGGTTTATCAGGATGCAAGGGAAGACAAGCCAACAGATGGGTTTCACAGGCCACTCAGCCAAGGCATCTCACAGTTGGGTTTCACAGACTGTTCACAGTCAAGCCAACATTCAACTTAAGGACCAGTTAAGCCAACATATGGGTTTATCAGACTGTCCAGCCAAAGGTTACTTCCAAGGTCAAACGCAACAAGACACAACAAAGCCAACAGATGGGTTTATCAGGCTACCAGCCAAGCCATCTTTCCAGTTGGGTTTATCAGGCTTTTGAGGCAATGGGCAGGAAAAACTGCTAAGCTAGTGAGCTCATCTACAGAGCTAAGAACACCTTCACAAGACCTATATGGCCTGACTTCCCCACTGCCTACACACCTAACACACACACCCAACACAAGGAAGTGTTCCCTTCTCTGCTCCACAGTCCCTCAGGGTAGACCTTCCCTTCCAATGCTCTTCAGGATGTGCATAGTAGGTTCACCAACCACTCTTATCTTATTGTGAGGTTCCACACTAGGTTTATCAAGCACATTCTACGTCTCTCCCATTCCTAAGTCTTGTACATAGTTTAGACCCGAACCAGGGTGCACAACATAACAATCACAGGGAGACTCAACAACACCGGCTTTACTCTGGAACACGAGTAACAGGGTCTCATACACTCAGTAGTTCAAGATAACGCTGCAACACAGCAATCACAGTCTCGCCAAGGGAAAACACTTGCAGAACGCGAAGGATACACACAGGAAGAACTCAGCTGCTGAAGAGCTTCCCCCGCGAATGGAGAATAATGATGATGGATGAGCAAGACGTCCTACAACTCCCAAAACGTGAATCCAAAACGAAGACGTAATGCGTGAGCCAAACTGGCATATGGTTATGGGTGTTTTTTTTCTTGCCCATGAAGTTAAAACACAATATTCAAAACTGGGTGCTCTGCCCAATTCGAATTTCCCCATACTCTTCCCCTTCCCTACAATAACTACCTCAACCACATTTTGGCAAAAATAAATGGTTAGGAAGAAAGACAAGAAAAAGGGTAGTTGACAGTTTTAATGGGATTTCCCCATGACACATGGCTTTTCCCCAAACTGGTTCAAGGTTAACAATCCTTCTCCCTTATCCTTAGGAAAATCATGCCCCCATCTCATTTTTCATTGCATTGACATAGCTGGCTGTGGGTTTTTCATTAATTTGCATATTTACATGATGTTTACAAACGTGCTTGCCTTAGCACATAAACCATAGACATCAACCATGATCGCCTATATACCAAACATTAATCAATGACAAGGCCTTGTCCTTGAGCTCCTTGTCATGATTCCATATAATATTTAGATCGTATACATTAATGCAACGGGGTCAAAACTGGGGTGTTACATTCCCCTCCCCCTTCAATAGCACTGTCCTCAGTGCTTTACGAAATTGAACAAAAATGCTACACTGGTACCGCCCTCAGTGCTCCACAGATTCGAACAAAAATGGATGTGCCAATCGCATGGCATCCTCCAGCTCCCATGTAGCCTCTTCAGGAGCGTAGTGCTCCCACTGCACCTTTACCTGTCCCATGGCTTGGTTCCGGAGCATGGTGACCTTCCTGTCGAGGATGCACATTAGCTCGATTCAAAACTCTCCCTCGGGTTCCACCTGAATCACATCCCAATTTATCACATGGTTAGGGTCATGCACATATTTCTTAAACAAAGAAACATGAAAAACATTATGAGCTCTAGTGCTAGCAGGCAATGCAATTTTATATGCAACTGGTCCTATTCTTTTAAGCACTTCAAACGACCCACAATATCTGGGTGACAACTTGGCACAACTTCCAAGTTTCAAGGAACTTTTCTTTGCCCTCACTCTGAGGTAAACATGATCTCCAACACTGAACTCTCTGTTCACCCACTGCTTATCAACATAGCTTTTCTGTCTGTCCTGGGCTGCTTTTAGATTCTCCCTGATCTTTACAACCTCCTGCTCCATCTCCTTGAGCAATTCTAGACCAATCACAACTCTGTTCACTGGATTATCCCAAGTCACAGGTGTCCTACACCTCCTGCCATACAAAGCTTCATATGCACTGATCCCCAAGGATGCTTGCTGTCCATTGTTATAAGAAAACTTTACCAAGTGTAAATAATCTTCCCACTTGGTTGGTTTGTCCATCACATACATGCGAAGCATGTCTTCAAGCACTTGGTTAACTCTCTCTGTCTGGCCATCAGTCTGAGGATGGTATGTGGTGCTGAAGTTTAGCTTTGTACCCAAATCTGCAAACAATCCTTTCCAAAAATTGGAAGTGAACTTGACATCTTTGTTAGAGACTATTGCCTTAGGAAATCCATGCAATTTTAAAATCTCCTTCATGAAGATCTTTGCAATGTCATCAGTCTTATGCGTAGACTTAACCGGTATAAAATGGGCTGCCTTTGTCAACTTGTCCACCACAACCATGATGGAATCATGTTTTCTCCAAGTCATTGGCAATCCTGTAATAAAATCCATGGAAATAACTTCCCATTTCCATTCTGGAACTGGCAAAGCCTGCAACAAACCTGCTGGGTGTTGATTCTCAACCTTCACTTGTTGACATTTCATGCACCTGGAAATGTATTCAGCCATGTCCTTTTTCATTCATGGCCAAAAATACTGCTTTCTGGCTGTAGCAATTGTCTTTTGATATCTTGGGTGTCCAGAATATGGAGCTTGATGGATCTCATCCATAACAACTCTCCTCAAATCTGCTACCTTTGGAATGTAAATTCTATTGTTATAAGTAAGAAGTCCATCTTCTTCCAATGTATATCCCTCATACTTCTTTTCAAGGCTTTGCTGCTGCAATTTGTCCTTGACCTGCACATACATTTCATCTTCAGCAACATGATTAACAATCTGCTGCCTCAACTCCGATTGGCAAACACTAACGGATGCCGCATGCATTTCCTCCACCTTCCTGTTGAGCGCATCAACTACCTTATTCTCTTTCCCCTTTATGTGCTTGAACTCAAAATCAAACTCACATAAAAACTCCAACCATCTAGCTTGCCTAGCATTTAGAGTAGTCTGATCAAACGAATACTTCACACCACAATGGTTTGTCCTTAGCTCAAATCTTCTGCCCATCAAGTAATGCCTCCACGTCTTGAGAGCATGTACTATGGTTGCAAGTTCCAGATCATGAGTATCATAGTTCTTCTCATGTTCCTTCAACTTTCTGGACTCATAACATATCACGTGGTTGTCCTGCATAAGGACTCCTCCAAGCCCTTGACCGCATGCATCGGTACACACCACAAAATATCTCTTTGGATCTGCAACCTTCAAGACTGGTGCATTCGTGAGAAGATTCTTCAACCGCTGGAAGCCTTCTTCACACCTCATTGTCCATTCAAACTTTATGCCCTTCTTTTGCAAAGAAGCAATGGCATGTGCCACCTTGGAGAATCCTTCAATGAATTTCCTGTAGTATCCTGCAAGTCCCATAAAAGATCTTACATTTGTCACGTTTCTTGGAATAGGCCAATTCATTATGGCTTCAATCTTGTCGGGGTCCATAGATATGCCCTCTTTTGAGATAATGTGACCCAAGTATTGAATTCTATCTTTATAGAAGTCACACTTGCTCAACTTTGCATACAACCGATGCTCCCTAAGCAATTGTAATGTCAATCTCAAATGCTCTTCATGCTCTTCCTCATTCTTAGAATAAACAAGAATGTCATCAAGGAAAACAAGAACAAACTTGTCCAAATACTTGCTGAAAACACTATTCATAAGGCACATAAATGTAGCTGGCGCGTTTATGAGACCAAATGGTACCACTACAAACTCATAATGCCCATACTTTGTCCTGAAGATTGTCTTGTGAATGTCTTCATCCTTGATTCTTACCTGATGGTAACCAGACCTCAAGTCAATCTTGGAAAATACCTTTGCTCCTCTCATTTGATCAAAGAGGTCATCAATCCTAGGCAAAGGATATTTGTTCTTCACAGTGACTTTGTTTAGCTGTTTGTAATCAATACACAACCTGAGTGTACCATCTTTCTTCCTTACAAATAGAACTGGTGCTCCACAAGGAGACACACTCGGCCTGATATACCTTTTCTCCAACAACTCTTGCAGCTGCATCTTCAGCTCTAACATTTTCAACGTACTCATTCTGTAGGGTGTCTTGGACACTGGTGCTACTCCTTGCACAAGTTCAATCGTGAAATCAATGTCCCTCTTTGGAGGAAGCCCTGGAATTTCATTAGGAAAAACATCCCTGAATTCCTTCAATACCTGAAAGTCCTCCAACCTAGGAGTTTCATTCTCCACTGCCTCCACAATATGAGTTGCATACAACTGGAAACCCTTCCTACAAAATTTCTTCAACTGCATTGCTGAAATTTGCCTCACTGAAATTACCTTTGGAATGCCTCTTACAACTCTCGGGTTCCCTTCTTCATCCATGCATTCAAAAGTCTTATGGGAACAGTCAAGCTTTACCCTGCGAGCTTCTAACCAATCCATTCCAATGAGAACATCATAGGAACCAAGGGGTAGAACATTCAGATCTACACAAGTAACCCATCCATTCATCACCAATGGAAATTTCTCTACCACTTCACTAACATTTCTCTTAGTTCCAGTGGCTAGCTAAACTAACCACGATTTGCTATGCCTTACTTTCTTGAAAGCACAAGTCTCCACTACTCTAGGAGCAATGTAATTGTGGGTAGAACCAAGGTCAATCAAAACTGAAACAGATTGCTCAACAATCTTACCTGCAACTTCAACCACAGTCGACTGGTGGTCTTCCTGGCAGTCCTCCAGCGCTGCGTATATCCTAGGGACGACCCTCGCTACTTGACCCACTGTTTCTGCCTCTTGTTGTTCAGGAATAAACAACTTATAACTGAAGGTCTAGGGTTACCAACATACTCTTAAAACTTGCAGGCAATCAACTTTAAAGTACAGAAAGGAAACAAGAAGATAGGATGGACTCACCCGATTCACGACGGTTGATCCAAGCTTTGTCTTTTCCCGCTCTGCTTCTCCTCCAAAGCTTTCAGGGATGTTTCTCCTTCACCTGTAAAGAGCAAATCCTCCAAGTGCAAGCTTATACATGTATATAGGGCAGGTTAGATAAACAATATATAGAGTGCTTAATCATAAATATTCATCAAACCATGAAAGACATTTTAAAACACATTTGGAATAAGGATTCTCTTTATTAACAATAGTGAATGAGTTAAGGTTACAATCCAATGCCTGAAACAAGGACTCCTCTGCAACCAAAGGATTCTGAGTTCTGCTGCTCCAAAGACTTCTGAATAGATACCACCAGCATAACTTTGCTTTCCAAGTATGATTGATTAACACCCTCCCCAAGGCCTTTATTTATACTTAGTGAAATAAGGCAGTTTCGAGGGTTGAGGAGGTTGAGACAGTTAAGATGGTTATGGTTTAGGGCTTAACAAATCTCAAATAATCGCGATTTATTATTTTAAATGGCAAGAGAAGGCGTACGCGAGTATTGATAATGGCAACCCACGTATGACACGCGAGTTGCTCTAAGGGAAACCTGTGTACAGATCTATACGCGGGTTGCAATGACAAATACTCGCGTACAATACGCGACATGCTGTAGGGAAAAGTCGCGTATGTACGTGGGTTGCTTATAGGCAAAGTCGTGTACAACAATTGACATATTAAAAGGTGAAAATGGCAAGCTGGATGGATAGTGAATGTATTTCATAATATGCTCATCTATAGTGTTTTAGGTAACCTTCAATCCATAAATGTCCTTTTGTGCGCCAACATAGGAAATGTCGACACTCGGACGGAGAAGTGCCATTTGGATAGATAACAGATGCCCCCTAATGTGTGAGGTCAGAGGGAAGCGATGGCCAAAATACATTATAATCTTTATCTTTGGAGAACTCAGAAATCCAATGGAGCAGAGGTAGTACCTGAAACAAATACATAATAATGTCATATACAAAATCATATTTGAGGATGCTATGTTCAATATACTGGAACACTAGCTCCTTTACAATATTTGAGTACATCATATGATACGGGTACAAGACCACGTATATTACAAAGGTGGATCGAAGCCACAATATACAGTGATGATGAGTCTTCAAAGATCTGAAAGCTGTGTACATAAATGGAACATAATCTTGCACAACTTAGTCCATAGATGAGGAATTAAGGTCTTCAGATGCAATCCAAAAGAACCAGTGCAATCCAAGCCATGTGAATAAATGTAGGCAGAAGTCGAACATGGAAAGGATTCAACAGTTTGTCAATCAGTAGGTGATAATCGACAACTGAAGCAAATGAACTCACCAATGATAGAAGTGAATCCTGAGGTACTATCGTCAAAACTCTAGGTCTTTGTCATCGGGAAGTACTGAAATGGAACCATACTGTGATAAGAAAGGCAATAGATCCTCCAACGGATCACAAGAGTGACTAGGAAGTGGGCAAAGGAAGGGAGACACAAGAGATAACAGATATAACAATGATGGGATCAGGATAAAGATCAAACATTGGGTTGAGTCCTTGAACAGAGAGCACGGCATAGAGATGACCCAAGGTAGCTTTTAACTTTATAGATAGAACGACTAGACTTATCTGTCATGTAGGAGACATGATCAGATTCCCCAGGTATAACGGACAAGAGGAGGAGTAATAAACTCGAAGTAATAGTTGAACTAAAAGTGAACATTGAGACATGGGTATCGGAAAAAAACAGAGAGTGTTATGTTCAAAGATGACATGCTGCCACTAACTGAAAACAAGAGAAAACTTCTTCCTTACCTTCTCTGTTAAATTTTAACGAGTCCAGGAAAGTCAACTCGGATCTCTCTTCATTTTTTAACAAGCTTGAAGAGAAGAGAAAATAATGCTTGATAGTGTCACTAATTCGTGGATTTAACGATTCCGAACTAGTACATGCTCGACGGTGTTTTCATAGTTTAGAGAGTCTGAAAACTCCAAAGAAGACCCCAAGGGGGTGCTTTTTCGTACACTTTAGTCTCCTGAGGCCGAAAAAGTATAAAACAAACCACAGAAGAACTCTCTTAGCTTCCGAAGAAGTAAGGCGCACCTTTTTCGTATTTAGTCAGGAAGGTCCGAAAAAGGTTAAATTACCACCTACCCAACGCTCCTTCAAAAGCAGCATATAGCCTTAGTTTTATGAGTGTGAAGGAAGGCAAGATCACTCGGAAAGATCCATTTGATTACGAGAAATGGGTCTTACAACAATAAACTCGGTGCTTTGTTCTTTAGGGTTTAACGAGCATGACAAAGACATAAAGTACACTCAGAATCTTTTTCATGTTTTGGTCCAGAGCACGAAAAAAAGAAAACTAAGCTCATACCGGGGGTTCCTTTTCCGTAAGTTTAGTTCCTTAGGTTCGGAAAAGTGATAAACCTATGCCCAAGAATACTCTTCTCAATTCCGAAGAAAAGAGAGTGTTCATTTCTAGTATTATTCCACATGGTCTGAGAAAGAGATAACCTACCACCAATGTGGATGCCCATTCACATATTCTTAACTAGCCTGAATGGACAAGTTTACTTGGTAGTCAAGTCTATTTTGAGGAGTCAGACCTGGGCCTAAAGAAACTCAATATCTTTCCCATAAAGTTTTAACGAGTCCGAAAAAGTCAACTTGTGGCCTCCTTACTGTTTTTAACGAGCTCGAAGGAGAGCAGAAAGAATGCTTTAAATGCGAGGAGACGAGTGTCATAGGCAGGCGAAACTAGTTCCAAGCGCAAGGAACAAACCTATGCATAATGCAAGGAACATGAGCAAGGTAAAGACACTCGGGGAACGTCTCCTCAAGGTAAAAGGTGTCAAGCTGCAAAGGCAAAATGATACAAGGCTTAGCGATGATGAGAAAAAAGATGAGAGCTTATACAAAGAGCTAAAAGCGTGGAAGCCGACATCAGACTCATAAGCGCGCGCAGGGCACATGCAATTGCAGTTACAGCTTAAACAATAAGAAAAGGCCAGTAAATAGTTGTGAATCCAACTAAAAATCCTGTCTCCAAGAAACAACAACATGAGGATCATATTCAGAAGAAAAGATCCGATGCGGGTCACTTTGGGAAAAACACATGTGGCTTTGCTATCTACTACAAAAGATGTAGTCAAGGAAGAATCAACGAAAGAGGTCTCTATAGTGCCAAGATCCGAGGGTTTATAATCAATAAGATCGACCTCAGAAGGAGAGCACAAATCAACAAGGGATATAGAGTCTGCAGGAACAAACTCAATATCAAAGGAGTTGAAAAATTCATAAGAAAAATCAAACTCGTCAGGATCACTGATTTGCTGTTCGAAGGGAGAGTCCAAAAACTCAACAAGACCAACATAAGAAGACTGATCCATGGGAAAATCAGGCTTACTAAGCAAATCAGGGTTAGACTTAGTCACAATTGAACCAACATCCTGTTGCCCACCTATTTCGACTAGGTGGCAACTCCATATACATGAAGATGTACATAATTGTACAAGCTGTACCTTGGAAAAATCTGAGG
>LPNX010129986.1:509548-546809 GCA_001517045.1 Pseudotsuga menziesii | reverse complement strand
AATCATACAACCCATCCAACCTGTGTATCCTCTATCCACTTGTCATCTCCCTTTAGGGAATTCAAGCTGGATATGAAAAACATGGTAAGTGGGGGCTTAGGTAACTAGATTAACTTTTCTTTTCTTGTACTACAATCTACAATCAATCTCTTTACTTCCCAATTTTTTATTATTATTTTAAAATAAACCTTGCACATTAAACATCAAGATTAAAATAAATCTTTAAAATTTACCAACCAAGCTTCTCTATCTCCTGCTCCTCTACTCGGTTATCACCCTCCGGGGTACTCCGAGATACGACCAGGGGAAAAGGAAGTCGTAGTCTAATAGGCATCCATCTAGAGACTTTTGAATCGATTAAAAACAGTGACTCGAAAGCTGCAAGGGGTAGCAGGCTGGGGACAGTCTCTAGGCGCTTCGTCGTCCTCCTTGTGAGCACCGGGCCATTGGGGTTTGACCTGTGAGCTAGGGGTGGGCTTGCTCCCACCTGTTGAGCGCAACAGCATTCCATCTTCGGCTTGAGAAAAACTAGATTGGGGTAGTCACACCACCGGATCTATAACTAACTTCAAGAAGAACAACTCTAATTAAAATTCATTAAAATTAACCAAGAAGCATTGCAAAACGCCCTACAAACACAGATTACTACTTTTACTACAATCATTTTCACTTCATTTTACTGCAAGCACTACAATACATTTATTTCAAGCACTCTTTTACTACAATACAACACTACAATTTGTACTTTCAGCACTTTGTTTCTCAGTACATTTATTTACTTTCGATTTTGCAAATAAGCATGTGGTGAATGTTGACTGCTTAAACCTTTTCATATTTAAATTCATTGCTGGTTTAGTAATCTGTATTCATAACGATTTTGGGCTAACTCGCAAATTGGTTTCATTTGTTTATCATATTGTTTTATTTCATTACTGTTCATAATCATATTTACACATTGTATCTTTTGACTCCATTTAATATAGGCACTGGTCTTATCATTTTGTAATCTTAATAAAAAGATCCCTTTAATTAATCTTCAATTAATTAATAAACCTGGAACATAGTCTTTCCATAGGGACTACCCCCCTTGGATCTGTTGGGATCTTGCCTAAACGGAGGAGCTGTAGACTGTGGTGACAGTGGTCCCCAGCTCTCGCTTGCCCCCAAGGACACACATAGCAGGTTGTGACTTTCCTGCGTCATAGAGGTTGGATGGGGAGGTTCAACTTGAACGTTAAAGGTTGAACGGGTGCCCTCAGCATGAACTGCAGAGGCTGAGTGATTGGATCCAACGTGACCTGGAAAGGTTGGAAGGATCCCACCAGCATAAACCACAGAGGCTGGATGGTGAATATCAACTTGACTTGCAGTGGTTGAGTGTTTAAATCCAACATGACCTGCAGAGGTTGGATAGGTGCCCCCAGCATGAACTGCAGAGGCTGGGTGGTGAGGTTCAACTTGACTTGTAGAGGTTGAACGGGTGCCCCCTTTCTTATGTTCCTTCTTCCTATTCCTTCTTCTTTTACTCCTTTTAGACTGTCGGTTACTAGTATTAGTACTTTCACCGCATGAGGTAGAAGGAGGAGGAGAATCAACTACAGGTGAAGGGGAAGCAGTGTTTTGATGCCCTTGATATAAGGAGCTTACCTGAGAAGCATTAGGAGCATTCAGGACAGTTGGAGTGGAAAACAACCACATCGGTAGCCCTAGGGTGAATCTAGCTAGATTCAGGGTGGCCATTAAGGGAACACCAACATTCCCCGTGAGAGGAATAGTACAAGGAGTTCCCAGCATGGGGATCTCTTGGTTGGTGTTCAAAGGGGCGTTAGACATATTTTCAAACTAGGAGACAAAGTTTGAGGTTGACAAGCAACCAAAATTACAAAGCACACACCTAAAGGCACACTAAGCATAGACAAACCACAAAGCACTCACTAAAAATTCCTAAAGCCAAACAGACAAACAGGTATAAGATACGCTTTCCAAAAGAACGCTGATAGACAGTTACTTGGCGTCCCTGTAGATGTTCTTAGGCACAAGCGGAGGAATCACCCACCACCCTCCCACACCTTCTACCGGGGTTACCTTCTAAGCTCGTCCAAGGTCAACCAGAAATAGCCTTCCGGTGTACCTGTGTATGAACCCTAGATGTCAAAGAGACTAAAGGCTATCTTAACTATATTGACATTCTGGGGGGACAGTCACAAGCCTGGTTCGTACGCATGGGCAGGGTAGGAAATCCCGAAACCCTGTCTAAGACAGAATCCCCAGATGCGCAAAAACCTTGGTCTACGCTTTGACAAGGAATCGGAGGGTTATCTCCTCAGTCCAAGCCCCCACGCGGCCTCGTGCTCAATTCCCGTTTGAGAGGAGCTTCCCAGATACAATCAACATACAAAAGGGTTTACCTAGTGATTGGCCAAATACGTCTAAAATTTTAAAACTTGTGGAGAGTTGAAACTCCCTAATCCACAAGTCTAGCCTGAGCTAGTTGGTGTATGACCCTATAAAATAAAACTTACTAATAATTTTTAAATTATATCGTTTATTTTAAGGGCTGTTTTTACTCAGAGTGTAAATGGCGTGAAACTTATGTGATGTTTTGACTCAAAGTTCAAACAAAATGACTAAGCAAAGAGAAATGAAATGCAAAAAGCAAAAACTATTCTCTTTTTCTTTTTCAAATAGAAACTTGAAAGCCACAAAAGAACAAATTCTTTTTTATATTTTTCAAAAACAATGATATGCCATGCAATCTAGACTAAAAAACTAATCTACATGCATATAAAGCAAACATGTGTTTTTCTTTTTCTTTTATGAATGCAAAAGAAAACTAAGACTATTTTTTGTAATTTTTGAGATTATATTCAAAAACTGAAAACAAAACTACTATATGCAAATCAAATGCAGAAGTTTCTAATGTTTTTTTTTCATTTTTCAAAATGCTCAAAGACTACTATGCACCTAAATGCAAAATACTTGAGTATGCTTGAATTAAACTAACTGTATAAAGTAAGCAAGGTGAAGTAAACATATTAATAAGACCAATGATCAACCACCTAAGGAAGACTTGGAACCCTAGCTTGGGCGGACACAATGACAAGCAATCACCGAAATCACACAAAGGCAAGTGGCAAACCAAATACTATCTGAAAATAGAATGGGATACACAGTGTCTAGAACCCTGATCACTGATTCAGACAACCTACACTTGAACCTATAACCCAAACAAACAAACCTACTTCAAAATGCAAACAGAAGACAATCCAAACAAAAGAAACTCAAGTGCTTTACAGGAAAGCACAAGGTGTGGCCAACAAGGTCATCAAACTAACAACACAGTGCTTATAAGGAAGACCAACTAACAAACAGGAATCATGAAAGGACAGGGACAAGCAAACCCTAGCCCAAAAATCCCTATTTCAAGGCTTGTACGCGACTATGTATAAGGGCAACTCGCGTACTGTACGTGACTGTCCTAGAGAGCAACCCGCGTACGCAGGCCTCTGTACGCGACTGTGTATAAGAGCAACCCGCGTACAGGTGCAAAATTTTCTCAAAAAGAAGGAAAATCCACAAGGCCTTCAAACACTATGGTAAGCATGAACCAGGACAAGATACCACACACAAACTCAAGGCAAAGACTGGTCAAGGGTAACAGAAATAACCTACAGCAGTCTGGGCTCCCTAGCGGAGTCGCCAGTTCTATTGTTCAGGAATAAACACCTTATAATCGAAGGTCTGGGGTTACCAACATACTCTTAAAACTTGCAGGCAATCAACTTTAAAGTACAGAAAGGAAACAAGAAGATAGGATGGACTCACCCGATTCACGACGGTTGATCCAAGCTTTGTCTTCTCCCGCTCTGCTTCTCCTCCAAAGCTTTCAGGGATGTTTCTCCTTCACCTGTAAAGAGCAAATCCTCCAAGTGCAAGCTTATACATGTATATAGGGTAGGTTAGATAAACAGTAAATAGAGTGCTTAATCATAAATATTCATCAAACCATGATACATGAATGACATTCAAAACACATTTGGAATAAGGATTCTCTTTATTAACAATAGTGAATGAGTTAAGGTTACAACCCAACGCCTGAAACAAAGACTCCTCTGCAACCAAAGGATTCTGAGTTCTGCTGCTCCAAAGACTTCTGAATAGATACCACCAGCATAACTTTGCTCTCCAAGTATGATTGATTAACACCCTCCCCAAGGCCTTTATTTATACTTAGTGAAATAAGGCAGTTTCGAGGGTTTAGGAGGTTGAGATAGTTAAGATGGTTATGGTTTAGGGCTTAACAATTCTCAAATAATCACGATTTATTATTTTAAATGCCAAGGGAAGGCGTACGCGAGTATTGATACTGGCAACCCGCGTATGACACGCGAGTTGCTCTAAGGGAAACCCGCGTACAGATCTGTATGCGGGTTGCAATGACAAATACTCGCGTACAATACGCGACATGCTGTAGAGAAAAGTCGTGTATGTACGCGGGTTGCTTATAGGCAAAGTCGCGTACAGTAATTGACATATTAAAAGGTAAAAATGGCAAGTTGGATGGATAGTGAATGTATTTCATAATATGCCCAACTATAGTGTTTTAGGCAACCTTCAATCCATAAATGTCCTTTTGTGCGCCAACATAGGAAATGTCGGCACTCGGACAGAGAAGTGCCATTTGGATAGATAACACCTCTTGAAGGTTGTAAGCTGGCCTTGCACTCTCATTCTCGAGTGGACAATTCCTGTGTATGTGGGGTCCTCCACATCTCCAACATTGGAGTGGTTCTCTGATCTGTTGTGGATCTCTTGGCTTTTCTCCTACCACTCTGGCTGGCTGCTTCTCAGCTTGGGATGGTTGCTTCTGCTGATTCCTGAAGTTAGAAGGTTTAAAACCTTTCTTCCTGGGGTCAAACCTCTCATTCTTCTTGTCCTTCCAAGTCTTATGATAGTCAGGTTTGCCTCTGCTATGCTCATAGCAATACTTAACTTTCCTTATTACCTCTTCAAGAGTTCTAGGTTCATAAAACTCAATTCTGTCTTTGTAAGACTGAGGCAATCCACTTAGGAAACGCTGGATTTTCACTTTGTCATCCTTGATGTACCTGACATATCTCAACAACTCCAAGAACTTGTTTGCATACTCTTCCATGGTCTGCTGTCCCAATCTCAACTCATGAAATTCTTGGTCTTGTCATCACAGTACCTATCAAAGAGGTATTTCTGCTTGAAATACTTCTGGAATTGTTTCCACACAATTTTCCTTTCATTAATATTCTTCACTTGCCTGAAGTGCTCCCACCATATGGATGCTCTTCTAGTCAAATTGAAGATGGTTACTCTAGCTTTCATATTTCCTGAATAATCCTGAATTTGGAAATATTTCCTCATCCCAAGAAGCCAAGCTTCAGCTTCTTGACCATTCTTTATCTCGCCATTGAAGATAGGCGGCCTTTCCTTCTTAAACTCATCACGTGAATGGTTCCGATAATGCCTCTTCCTCTCATTCCTGTGAGAAGAGGAACTTGAATCGCTAATGGATCCTTCAGAGTTAGATGACTCACTAGGAGATCTCTTTCTCCTTTTAGTAGTGCTCTTACTGCCTTCTGGCCTTAGTGTCTGGTCCCTAGAGTTCATATGCGCTTCTGAATATCTGTCAGACTTTGCAGCATGGCTGCATTCAACTGATTCTGCTCTTCCTGAGCCTTAACCAACCTTTCATTGTCTGCCCTGTAGCTCTGCATCTCCACCCTGAGATTTCTCATGGTGGCTGCAAAATTTGGGGGAGTATCTTGAAACCTTCTCCCATTAGACTCTGTCTCAGCATTCCCAACTCAGACATTTTCCCCCATAGCATCCTCCTCGTGCTCATAGGGATCCTGTGCATCATTCATGCCGTAGGTTCTCATGGCTGAGCCAACAACCCACTTTTCCAATATGCACTATGACTCTGCGAAATGTGTTATCAAACACCATTTGTTAGATACACAATAATTCAAAATTAAAACCATTTACTTACTTTCACCTCGCTTATCTAGGCCAAATACTGTAACCGACAACTCTGTTAATTGTTCAACTCGGCCCTTTCAGTCCCGACGCTGCAACCCGCAGCGCTGATACCACACTGTAGTGCTGGCACCATTCTGTAGATACCACTCTGTAGCGTACTACAATGCTGGTAACCAGGGATACTCTTGTCTCTTTCTGGCCCATCCAGGCCGAATGCTGCAACTCGCAACTCTAATACCATAATGTCATGTACCCACACTTCGTTATCATGCGGAATTAAAAATTTCATCGAGAACCTTTACTGTTCATCAAAACACAGGGCATGGCCGCGAACCACTTCTTGACATTTCCAACATTGTCACGCTCCCTCCGTCTTCCACTGATCTGTTCGACGATCTGCAAGGAAAGATCTCAAAGGAGATCAGACGGGGGAGAGAAATCGCGACGGAAACCAGCAATCACAAATGGTTCCGCATCTAGAAATAGATCAACGGCTGAGAATAATCCTACAAGAATCGACGATGCAGAAAACTTGAGTTGTGGGATCGAGAAATATGGAAATCGTGATACCACGATCCCGCATCCCGCATTTCGCATTTTCGCATGCGGAATTCGAAATCTGCGAATCTGCATCCCGCAACTTGCGGAAAGGTGCGTTGCAGAACGACGACTGTGTAAAGCCGTAATTCACAAAAAGACATTTCCGCATCCTGCAAATTGCGGAAAGGAATTTGTGGAGGTCCAAATCGGCCAAAGGATGTCTTCTGCATCCTGCATCCCGCCTGTGGAATAAACCATTGCGGAAGAAGGTTTCTGCTCGAAAATTCGACCTGCTAATCGAATTCTTTGAACAGACTTGGCCATCGAGGCCAACATCAATCCGACATTCTAACCCTGCAACTTAGTTTAACAATGCATTGAAGGAAACATACATAGATTCCTATAATTGCAGTTATTTAAAGGAACAATTTATCAATTCAACACATCCAACATGTTCATCATATTCCACCAAGCAATTACAATGCAAGAAATACAATTGCGAAGATTAACATGGATAAGAACACTTATCTTGGGAAGAACTTGTCTCACAACCGACTATGTCACTGCAACGTTCCACTAAACCATAGGCCAGTGCGCTCATCAATCTATCAGCAACACTGCCACCTCCGAGTTGGGCATGATTTCCTCAAGGAATAAGGGAACACTAGAAGATTCATACATAGCCAAGGGTGTAATAAAACTCATCCAAGCCAACACAGTTGGGTTTATTAGGCTGCAAGGGAAGACAAACCAACAGATGGGTTTCACAGGCCACTCAGCTAAGCCATCTCACAGTTGGGTTTCACAGACTGTTCACAGTCAAGCCAACATTCACCTTAACGACCAGTCAAGCCAACAGATGGGTTTATCAGACTGTCTAGCCAAAGGTTACTCCAAAGGTCAAATGCAACAAGACACAACCAAGCCAACAGATGGGTTTCTCAGGCTACCAGCCAAGCCATCTTTCCAGTTGGGTTTATCAGGCTTCTGAGGCAATGGGCAAGAAGAACTGCTAAGCTAGCGAGCTCATCTACAGAGCTAAGAACACCTTCACAAGACCTATCTGGCCTGACTTCCCCATTGCCTACACCCCCAACACAAGGAAGTGTTCCCTTCTCTGCTCCACGGTCCCTCAGGGTACACCTTCCCTTCCAGTGCTCTTCAGGATGTGCATAGCAGGTTCACCAACCACTCTTATCTTATTGTGAGGTTCCACACTAGGTTTATCAAGCACATTCTACGTCTCTCCCATTCCTAATTCTTGTACATAGTTTAGACCCGAACCAGGGTGCACAACACAACAATCACAGGGAGAATCAACAACACTGGCTTTACTCTGGAACACGAGTAACATGGTCTCATACACTCCGTAGTTCAAGATAACGCTACAACACGAGAATCACAGTCTTGCCAAGGGAAAACACTTGCAGAACGTGAAGGATACACATAGGAAGAACTCAGGTGTTGAAGAGCTTCCCTCGCGAATGGAGAATAATGATGATGGATGAGCAAGACGTCCCGCATCTCCCAAAACGTGAATCCAAAAAGAAGACGTAATGCGTGAGCAAAACTGGCATATGATTCTGGGTGTTTTCTTTCTTGCCCATGAAGTCAAAACACGACATTCAAAACTAGGTGCTTCGCCCAATTCGAATTTCTCCATACTCTTCCCCTTCCCTGCAATAAATACCTCAACCACATTCTGATAGAAATAAATGGTTGGGAAGAAAGACAAGAAAAAGGGTAGTTGACAATTTTAATGGGATTTCTCCATGACACATGGCTTTTCCCCAAACTTGTTCAAGGTTAACATTCCCTCCCCCTTATCCTTAGGAAAATCATGTCCCCATCTCATTTTTCGTTGCATTGACATAGTTGGCTGTGGGTTTTTCATTAATTTGCATATTTACATGATGTTTACAAACGTGCTTGCCTTAGCACATAAACCATAGGCATCAACCATGATCGCCTATATACCAAACATTAATCAATGACAGGGCCTTGGCCTTGAGCTCCTTGTCATGATTCCATATAATATTTACATCATATGCATTAATGCAACGGGGTCAAAACTGGGGTGTTACATTCCCCTCCCCCTTCAATAGCACTGTCCTCAGTGCTTTACAAAATTGAACAAAAATGTTACACTGGTACCGCCCTTAGTGCTTCACAAATTCGAACAAAAATGGATGTGCCAATCGCATGGCATCCTCCAACTCCCATGTAGCCTTTTCAGGACTGTAGTGCTCCCACTGCACCTTTACCTGTCCTATGGTTCGGTTCCGGAGCATGGTGACCTTCCTGTCAAGGATGCACATTGGCTCGATTCGGAACTCTCCCTCGGGTTCCACCTGAATCACATCCCAATTTATCACATGGTTAGGGTCATGTACATATTTCTTAAGCAAAGAAACATGAAAAACATTATGAGCTCTAGTGCTAGCAGGCAATGCAAGTCTATATGCAACTGGTCCTATTCTTTCAAGCACTTCAAACAGCCCACAATATCTGGGTGACAACTTGGCACAACTTCCAAGTTTCAAGGAACTTTTCTTTGCCCTCACTCTGAAGTAAACATGATCCTCAACACTGAACTCTCTGTTCACCCTATGCTTATTAGCATAGCTTTTTTGTCTGTCCTGGGCTGCTTTCAGATTCTACCTGATATTTACAACCTCCTGCTCCATCTCCTTGAGTAATTCTAGACCAATCACAACTCTGTTCACTGGATTATCCCAAGTCACGGGTGTCCTACACCTCCTGCCATACAAAGCTTCATATGGACTGATCCCCAAGGATGCTTGCTGTCCATTGTTATAAGCAAACTCTACCAAGTGTAAATAATTTTCCCACTTGGTTGGTTTGTCCATACATACATGCGAAGCATGTCTTCAAGCACTTGGTTAACTCTCTCTGTCTGGCCATCAGTCTGAGGATGGTACGCGGTGTTGAAGTTTAGCTTTGTACACAAATTTGCAAACAATCCTTTCCAAAAATTAGAAGTGAACTTGACATCTCTGTTAGAGACTATTGCCTTTGGAAATCCATGCAATTTGAAAATCTCCTTCATGAAGATCTTTGCAATGTCATCAGTCTTATGCGTAGACTTAACCGGTATAAAATGGGTTGCCTTTGTTAACCTGTCCACCACAATAATGATGGAACCATGTTGTCTCCAAGTCATTGGCAATCCTATAATAAAATCCATGGAAATAACTTCCCATTTCCATTCTGGAACTGGCAAAGGCTACAACAAACCTGCTGTGTGTTGATGCTCAACCTTCACCTGTTGACATTTCATGCACCTGGAAATGTATTTAGCCATGTCCTTTTTCATTCTTGGACAAAAGTACTGCTTTCTGGCTATAGCAATTGTCTTCTGATATCCTGGGTGTCCAGAACAATGTTATCAGAACCCAACCGATTTTGAAAAAACCCCCTGATTGGACCGGTTTACAAGCTTCACCGAGTCAAATCACGCTCTCAAACCGTTTTTGGTCGATTCCATACGAAATTGGTTGCTTTCAACGTTGAATCGACCGGTTCCGTAGAAAACAGCCCGGTTTTCTCCAAACCAGCCGGTTTAATACAAAACTGGTTGGTTCTATACAAAAACACCAACAACCCCCCAAAAAAGCTAATTTCAAATTCTTCAATAAAATAAAAAATAGGGTCCACTTGTGAGTTGTTTAATTGACCCACGACCCTTCTAATGTAATAAAAGGAGGCTCCCACCCTCCATATCAATCACATTTAATTGTGGATGGACTTGGGCCCTCTTCTACAACAAGAGGATGTGGACATTGATGTTGCAGTTAGACAAGTACCTTCAAGCCTAGGGGAGTCAAGGCATGCTCATGTTGAGGATGTAGATGATGACTTTGAGTCTGAGCACGAGGACTCAGATAATGCTGATATATGATTAGAATCATTAGATTGTAGATTCTAGAGTCTAGATTGCAGTCATATACTTATATTTTGACTTTAGAGGCCATTTATAACCTCTTTGTTGATGTACTTTTCTTTAGATATGTATTTGCAATCGATACTATTTTGGTTTTATACGCTCTTACTTGCTATATACATGAGAAATTTTGCATATTTGTGTATAATGGTTTGAATTCACATGGATATGTATGTATTTTTTGAAAATATGAATGTTTGATGTATTTTTGCTCAACCGGTTTTTTGATCCGGTTTGTTTCCCGGTATTTGTCTGGTTTCGGTCCGGCTCCGGTTCCCGGGGTCGACCGGTTCGACCACGGGTTCGGTTCTGATAACATTGGTCAAGAATACGGAGCTTGATGGATCTCATCCATAACAACTCTCTTCAAATCTGCTACCTTTGGAATGTAAATTCCGTTCTTATAAGTAAGAAGTCCATCTTCTTCCAATGTATATCCCTCATACTTCTTTTCAAGGCTTTACTGCTGCAATTTGTCCTTGACCTGCACATACATTTCATCTTCAGCAACATGATTAACAATCTGCTGCCTCAACTCTGATTGGAAAACACTAACGAATGCCACATGCATTGCCTGCAACTTCTAAACCCATGCTTTGGTAGTGCATTTGTTAGAGCCATCAAAGGAAGAGATAGACAGTTTCCCAACATTCAACTAAAGATCCAAATTTTTTTGGATCCTATTGTAGTCCCTTGGTCTATTCCTGTACTTAATGGTACAAAAATCCTGTAATGCCATAGGTGCATGAAGCTCCTCACCAAGAGTTTGATACTCCCTCTAATAATCATTAAAAATGTCACCTTGTTCTGGATGCCCCTGATTTCCCGGTTGTTGTTCCTCCAAGAATTGAGGTAAGAGAGGTCTAGGGGTCACTCTACTAGTTGTTTGAGTGTTATTCTATGCGGGAATATGAGTGTTGCTCCCTTCAACATGTTTCCTATTGTGCCCATTAGATCCTCCTGGGCCATTGTTGGCTACATGGTTTTGGTTTGCTTCAGTACTGTTATCACGGATCTTGTAGTTGCCCCGATATAGAAATCCAATACAGGATGGCAAAGGGGACGGGAAAACTAAGCCATGACCTACGAAAATCTTAACCCCCAAAAGATGGATGGTTGTCACGCTGGTTAGGACTTCTTTTGCTTTATGCCACTGAATGCCCAAGTGACAATGGGGGAGACCTGATCACGTCCTGAAAGGACAGATCTATAGCTAATCGCTAGATCAAGGCAATAAATGTGAATACATAAGGTGAGAGCTAGAAACCCTAGATTTAATGGATAAGCCACAAGTTTAAAGATTATTCGACTATGGGTGTTTAAGGATTGTAGAAATGTTACTTGAATGAAGATGGATTGGTGACTTAAAGAGTTTAAAGCAGATTTAGGTGTTATCACGGAACTTGTAGTTTCCCCAATAAAGTAATCCTGTACAGGATGCCAGAGGGGATAGGTAACCAAAGTCGTGACCTACGAAAACCCTAACCCCCAAAAGATGGATGGTTGTCACATCAGTTAGGGATTCCTTCACTTTATGCCACTGAATGCTCGAGTGACAAAGGGGGATACTCGATCTTATCTTGAAAGGACATACCTACAACCAATCACTAGATCAAGCCCAGAAAGTGAATACGTAAGGTGAGACCTGGAAACCCTATATTTAAGGGATAAACCATAATTTAAGGAATATTCGAGTACGGGTGTTTAAGGATTATTGAAATGTTACTCGAATCTATTAGATCAGTGACTTAAAGAGTTTAAAATAGATCTAGGGTTCGTGTGTTTGTTCAAATGATCAGACCCAGGACCCTAGGGGGATTTAATCAGAAAAATGGAAAATACCTAGGACCCTGGGGGGATTTAATCAGAAAAATGGAAAATACCCAGGATGAGGTCGATATAATGAAATTAGGCCTTCAACACACCTATTTGAGTAAAATGATTCGATAATAAAGATACCCAAGTGAAATCGGAACAAGAACAAAGAGAAACTGGCTAGCAAACCAAACATGGGTGCTTTCCCTCAGACTGAAACCAGTGCCGGGAGATGGGAAGAGGAGTCCAAGCTTGACGTTTTTGAGGGAGAGGAGGATTTTCGGTATGTTAGAAAAAGCCTAGATCGCCAAATTTGCCAATTCTCGGTGCAAATTGGTCCGATGATTTTTCCTACTTCTAAATGAGGGTTTTTCAGTTAAAACAATGATGGGCAATGCATGCAGAAAATAAAAGGAGAAATTACCTGTGAGACGTACCTGAATCTTGTAGATGACCTCAGAAGTGATGAAGAGTGCATCTCGTGGTAGTTTAGCTTCAGCCAAGCACCCTAGCTGCCCCTTCAATCTGCCAAGTCAGAGAAAAATCAAATGAGAAGACAAACAGACGAGATCTACAAAATAAGAAAGGAATGAGGAGTAAAAATAATAAGAAAGAAATACTCCCTGGGGCCTAAACTGAACACCCAGGACCCGGAACGATGGTGGGTTCCCCCACAGAAATGCCCTCTCTCTCCTAGCGCGCCTCCTACCCTGCAGATGAAATGGGTAAAGGAAAATATGCAAGATCTATCCCGAAGCACACTCAGTACAGAAGAGCAGTAATGCCAATCATCAAATCATTAATTCATTTATAAAATACACAGAGAGTAATCTCAGACAAATCTTCTTTATTCAAATTATGGTGCCAGAGCTCATGAAATACAATGGGGGGGTCACCTCTCTTAAATAGTTTGAGAGAGACGTAAACCCTAACTCACTTTTTCATCCAATGGTTTAGATTAAAACATCATCAATGGTGAAGATCATCAATACATAGATCAATACATGGATCAAGTGACTAAGTCAAAAGAGGGGGTGCACTTTGCTCAAGGATGCCTCTCTAAAGTGAAAGTCACATTATAACATAAGATGTGACATGACAATACATAGGAGGGGTCACTAGGGGATTAATTCACCCTAGGACCTTTTACAACTTCATATTACATGATATAACAATGAAATACATCAATAGCCAAGTTGAGGGGGCGCCCCTTGGGGGTTTTCCTCACTGGCTGAGCCAAGATAAAATAATCCAGACATCTGCTGACTGAAAACTGCTGAAGGACTGTCTGGTATGCTGAGACACATCAACTGCCAAAATTCCAAGCCATTCCCTTGACCCAATTGGCCAAATCGATTTTTTTCAGTGAAATTCCTAGTTCATTTTTTCCTGGTACAACCTTTGGAAACTGATAAATTCACCATAACTCTGTCCAGGATGAGAACTGGGGCAAACTGACTGCTCTGGATGATCTGGAGACAGAAGAATGGTATAAGTGACTACTCATACCCCCTGGAACACTGCACTGCTCTAGGAGAACCAAACATACTGCCATCTGTAATAAAATTTGATCATTTGACCAATTATAAAGTGATAATAATCACTTTTCAGGAGAAAAAGGGATAAACTCTCAAAACTGAAACCGTAGTATTGGTCCTGGGCATGTCTGAAACAAATATAGACCACGTTGTTTTCTGAGTCATTGCCTTGGGAATCGTGCTCGACTTGGTCAAACTGGGTTGACTAGGTCAAAGTACTCAAACTGAAGGTGAAAAACTGTATCCATATGTGTCATGACCCCTCTGGGACCACCACTTGAAGGGTGCCTAACGCGCTCTTGGGACGCGTTGGGAGGTGGGCCCGTCCCTTTGGAAGACACCTTGGGTGCTAGCGCACCCTTGGCACACCTCTACCTAAGCCCAAGTGTGGATGGGTGCTCGCACGTTAGCTGGGCGCGCGGGTGAAGAGTAAGCGTGCAAGAGAAGGCGCCGTTGGTAGTTGGCTAGCGGGCGCGTGCGCGCGTTCGGACGAGAGCGCTAAGGATGGGCGCGCGACCCACCTTTGGTGTGGGTGCTCGCCCCTTGGCGCGACACCTTGAGGAGCGCGACATGATGTAACGTGAAGTGCACACCAAATTAGCACGCGGGCCGACGGAGTAGCGTGGACGCTAAGGAATGTGAGCGCGTCCACTTAAGGAGCGCTCACCTCCTACAAAAGGCACTAAGGCATTGTGGCAAAACAACAACGAAGTGACAGAGGAGCAAGCCTGAACTCATGGAGGATTTTAGAGGGTTGGTCGCTTAAGCTAGGGACAATCTGATGTAACTTGTAAACTCTTTGTAAACATTGGTGTAGCAGCTGGTTGGGCGTGCACCAGGAGCTCTGCCTTAGGCAACTCCATTGATGTAAACTGTTGCTTCTTAATAAAAATTTTGGGCTCTGCCAGTTGGGCAACCGCCACTTTACTCTTGGTGTCTTTTATTGGTCTGCATCTTGTTTCTGCATTTTTGGCTAAGTATGAATGTGTCGGCAAGGCTAATGACTAAGTTAAATTGCTAAGAAGTTAAAGTGTTCAAAGATAAATGTTTCCGCAGGTTTAAAGCATAGTCTGCCGGAGAGTTGTTGAGTTGGCCACGCCCTCAAGAGACTTTCGGGCAGTGCTGCACACCGCACTTAGCGAGTCAAGAGTGCTCTCAAGTGTGGCTGTGACAATATGATCCTGCAAGCAGCTAGGGTAAGAAATGCTCCATTGGTGTATATAAAAACCAAGCTTAAGCCAAGTTATTCATAAGCATGGTGACAATAACAATAATAAGAAGATATACCTGTGCTTCTGAAAGATCTTGGAACCTTTTGGAAATCTGCTTGTTCATGCCATACTTACAAAGTGTAAACAATGTGCTATTGTTGGGTGAGGATGGAAAACAAAGGCTAAGGCAAAGGGTAATGACTTTTAACTGACTTTGAATCTGTGATCTCTCCGGATGATGACAAGTACACACAACCACAATGACATATGCATGATAGATAAATAATAGGGACTGATGGTGTCTCACAAGTGGATGAGTTTATCTGAAAAGAGTCCATTCAACTTTAACAATCATGTCTACGACTCACATCCAAGCTAAGAATCAAGCTTCGTGAGGATCTTTTCTAGGACCCTTGCGTTGAGTACACAAGAAATTGTAGTGAAGTGATCCTAGGGGACACTTAGAATTAGTTGTCCCTTACTCCATCTCTCATCAAAACACGCGGGCTCTGTGAGGAATTAATCATTACATTCTAGATAAGATGGCCAACAATCTTTAGATTTTGCATTTGTTTATCCACTGCTTTATTTAGGCCTTTCATAATTTCATTTCATAGCCCTCTTTGAGTTGTGTCTAAAGACACAGTTTGCACTTTACTTATGGGCTTGCATTTCATAGTATATAGCATATAACACATAATGCATGTAATGATGGTAGACATATTGCTTCAAGTTTTAGCTGACAACCCTTCGGGCAACTAGGGGAAAATCCACAGCCAGGACCAAACATCGGGGGCAACCGACCAAAGAGGTCAAGGCTTCAAAACCCAACTCGCCTAAGCTCAGGAACCAATACCAACGGGTTCTCCTGGCCCAAAAGGATCAAGGCGTCGACAAGTTTTGTTCCACAACTCAGAGCCGAGACACAAAACAACATGGGATCCATCATGCATAGAGGTCAAAGTGGGGAAAAGATCTTCAATCTCACAAGTATCAAACAATCTAAGTCATGGGATAAAATCAATGGATGATATTGAATAGATGGGGGCAAGTGATACATGGAACCAATCTAGCACTAAGGTTTACTATTTGTACGAGCATGGCGTGAGCAACAATCTTCATATTAAGTTCCTTGATTAGTCATAACACAAGTCCAAGCATTAATACATATATGCATAGGTCACCATAATCATCCGAACATGACAAGCATAGGAGTTTGACATACATCCTAGAGAAAAATCAAACCAAAGAGGCATATACCTGATCTCACCATATATATACTTGTCTCCAACTGATAAAGCTCCTCTGCAACTGTGTGTATCGCATCTGATCTGCTACACTGCTCAAATCAACTAGGTCATCACTAAAATCATCTCAATAGACCAATGAATCTTAGTCATGGCAATGGAAATTTGCTGAACAAGGCTCTGGAATGGCTGAAGCTGCAAGGATCCATGCAAACACCACAAGTGAAAAATAGCCCGGAATAGAATAAGAGACAAGTCTGTATGCTGCATCATGGTGGCCCAGCTGCAGAATGTATATGTGATAACAATAGGGTTGGTGTGTTTGTTCAAATGATCAGACCTGGGACCTTGGGGGGATTTAATCAAGAATATGGAAAGTTCCCAGGAGGAGGTTGATACAATGAAATTAGGCCTTCAACACACCTACTTGGATGCAAGATTTTACAATATAGCAAAATCCAAGCAAAAATTGGAAAGATAAGCAAAAGGAACTGGTAGCCAGATAGAGAGGGGCACCTTCTCTCCGAGAGATCAGTGCCTGAGAGTGGGAGAATGGAGTCTGTAGCTAACGCCGAGGAGGGAGAAGAGGTTTTGAAGGATGGCTGAAACAACCTAGATCACCGAATTTGCAAATTCCCAGTGCAAATCGATTCGGTGATTTTTCATGAGTTTAAACAAGGGTTTTTCAGTAAAAGCAGCGACATGCAATGCATACAGGAATTAAAAGAGGGAGAATTTACCTGTGAGACGTACCTGTATCTTGTTGTAATGTCCTCATCTGATTAGGCATTGAGGACCAAAACCGCTAACCTATGTGATTCCTGTGGGTTCGAGCGGTTACTGACAATTAGGGAATCAACTGAAGACTGATGCCATCTACAGAAAATCTAGGGCATCAATATTATATCACCATTAGGTCAAAGAGGGCCACTGGGGCCAAAGGCCACCAACATGCATGACATCTAAGCATTATTTAATGATGCATGCACCCATTTAAGTCTCCATGCGCATGCATGCAAGTCAATTGCAAATTAGAAATTGAAGTGACCTAATTAGGTCAAAAGTTAGGGTTTTCGTAGTTGAAAGTTATGAAAGGAAGATAAAGTGAATGGAGACTTTACCTTTTGATGATCATTGATTTTGGAGCTCTTGAGTAGTAGCACAACGTGCGGCTACAGCAGTTGGGGTTGGAGACGACATCTTCAACTAACGGGGTTTCTATAGTGAGATATTTGCCCTAGTCTCATCCAGGGTAAGCCATCCAGGTTCACCATCCGTTCTTCAATTTAGTCACAATTATCCAGTATCCATCAAAGATTGTTTGCAGGGGCACGTGTGCAGCCGTAAGGGGTTTTCAGCTGGAAAGCCCAAATCATTCGTTGGGTCTTCATATCTCAGTTTACCTTCGAAACCCAGGCACCATTCTCATCATCGGTATTATACTCCAGTACCCGGTGATTATCAGATCCGGTCTTGCTCATCCTGAGCAGTTATCAGCAATTTCGGGATCAGGGGGGCGTGAGCAGCTAAACCTCTAGATCAATTCGCTAGCCTGCCTAGAGACCTCAAAACTTCCGCATGTGTCAGGCATTCTCTCCAGCACGGGAAGACTATCAATCCTGCAAATTCTCAGCTTCAGCAGACACCTCCTTCACTGAAAACGTCACCCTTAGCTGATTTTGGGTTCGTGCTGCTGGGGTATCACTGGAGGCAAAAGGTACCAGGTCATCTCCAATTCAGCTCTTGATGCATGCATATTCTCTCAAGAGCATTCCAACCAGCTTATCAGTGGTAAGTGTTACATTCTATCCTACAAACCCTAACCCTAATTTTAGCTATAAAATAGGGAATTTTTGCATGGCAGTTTGCATGCCCGACTGTTTCAGTAAATTTGCATAGAATTAGAAAATATCGGGATTTGGGATATTACAGTGGTATCAGAGCTATCTTCTTGGCCAGCTGTGGGCTTAAGAAATGAGAAATAGATGAATACAGAAGAAGACCCTTTTGTAACCTATAGGAAAAGAAGGAGTAGATACATAGGGGACTTTGAGGATATCCAACTAGAGGATCTCAGCTCAGACATGGAACAAGCAGGTATACACTCTGACAGGGGAAAGGGAACGAGAGAAGATGAGGACAAGATGGAGTTTCACAACTTAGTATCTGCATTGCAAGACTTAGCCGAAGGGAAAAAAGATGTATTCAATGCAATCAACAGATTATCGATGAAACCAGAAATAGGTAACAACAGTACACCGCACATAGTGGAAAGGTTGCATAGACCAATATACAGAATACACCGCACATATATAGCAGACCTTCCAACGGGCCTACTATGCCTCACTTCTTGGCAGATGCAGTAGGAGGTCCAGTCATGCAAGTAGAGCCTAGCGAACCTTTTGGAGCTTATTTGCAGTAATATAGCGACTTAGGGGATGAGTTTCATGCCGCCATGTCTTTTTCGGATTTTTGCAACATGAAGAGTAGGAACAGGCTCAGGAATTTCAACAAGGGATTGATTGAAATAATCTGAAGCATCAAATTGATTGAAACTAGTGCAAACTGATCCGTAGAGCCATAATACATCATTAAAAATTATTTCCAAGCCAATTCTTCTACCTCACTAGCCAAATCGATTTCCTTAAGTGACTTTCGTAGTCCATTTTTCATCGGTACAACATCCAAAAATGATGAAAATCACAATAACTCTTTGTCGACTGAAAACTGGAATAAACTGACTGCACAGATGAATCCAGAGACATGGTAGAATGGTATTGATGGCTACTCATACCCCATGGAGCGCTATAGCGCCCTAGGAGCGCCGCTCTGATACGCAATCCCGCCAAAAATATGTGATCTGACCAATAATAAAGTGATAATAATAACTGATCATGAAAACTAAGGCCAAACTATGAAAACTAAGACCACAATATTGTTGCTGGGCATGTCTGGAGCTGATATAACAAATGTCAATTTTTGTAGTCACTACCTTGGGAACTTTGTTTGACTTGGTCAACATAGTTGACCTGGTCAAAGTACCCAAACTGGAAGTTGAGCAATAACTTGTATGATCCTATGTACATCATAGATGAATAAAGCTCACATGATTATGTTAGCATCCAAACTTATAACATCAATAGCATGCTGGTGGTACATGAATATAAATAAACATCAGACTTCAATCAGAGTAACCATTCAGATTTCTATGAAGCCCCTTAAGTATGCTCACTTATAAGATTGAGGCTATTAGCTGTGAAGGGTGAAGTGATGAACAAAGGTTGAAGGTTAACATAGTGATCTTTCAGACATTGGGGAACATGGATCCACTTGAATTCATGATGAACAAAAAACAATAGGGAATGTAAGTGTCTCACAAATGGATGAGTTGATTTGAAGAGTGCCATCAACTTTAACAACTATCTACTACTCACATTCAAGCTAAGCTCAAACTCCGTGAGGTTCTTCTCTAGGACCCTTGTGTTGAGTACACAAGAAACTACAGTGAAGAGATCTTAGGGGACACTTAGAATTAACTGTCCCTTACTCCATCTCACATCCAAACCCATAGGCTCCGTGAGGAATTTAATCATTACATTTTCAAACATATATGGCCAACAGTCTTTAGATTTAGCATTCATTTAACCACTGATTTTTAGGCCTTTCAAATTTCATTTATTAGCCCTTTTTAGATGTGTCTAAAGACATAGTTTGCAAATTTATTCATGGGCTTGCATTTCATAAGATAAGCATATAGTATATAATGCATGTAATGATGGGAGACAAAATGCTTCAAGTTTTAGCTGACAACTCTTCGGGCAACCAAGGGGAATATCCACAGCCAAGACCAAACATCGGGGGCAACCGACTAGAGAGGTCAAGGTTTCAAAACCCAACTCACCTATGCTCAGGAATCGACACCAGCGGGTTCTCCTCGCCCAGAAGGATCAAGGCTTCGACAAGTTTTGTTGCACAACTCAGAGCCGAGACACAAAGCAACATGGGGTCTGTCATCATAAACTAAGTGGGGGAAAAGGTGTCCTCAATCTCACAAGTCAAAGTTCAATTCTGGGTAGATGTCAACATGGATGATACGAATGGGTGGAGCAAGTGATAGGTGATGCCAACACAAGAAGATAATATAAGTTTGTTCAAGATGAGCATACATGAAGGCCTTACATAAAAGATTGCATAGCTACTCATAATACAAGTCATCCAAACCAAATAGTACCTTAACAAGCTAATCAATGCCAAGTCACAACTACTAAAATAACCAGTACAAAATAAATCTAGATACCACACATGTCAATCACACATGTCTCTACTCGAAGCGTCAATCTGTCAATATGTACCAACATTGTTGCTCTGCTCGAATGGACTATGTCATCACCAAGGTCATCTCAATGGACTAGGAAATCTCAGTCATGGCTAAGGAATGCTCCTGCATTTGCTATTGGAACAAGGCTCTGAATGCCTCATATTGACAAAAATGATCAATGTTGTACCCCATCAATAAGTCTGGCTCAAAAGGTGAAGAGAAAAATCCATATGATGCGTCATGGTAGCCCAACTACAATGTATGTGATAACAACTATGACTTCTAGAGATTGGCAGTGACAGTTCAGAGTTCTAGCGTGAGGACAAACAACTGGGGTCGCATTTCTGAAGAGCAACAGCTGCAATTGCTGCAGATCTAGGGCTTTAACCTGTCAGGTTCTTTATTTGTTTCTCTAATTCTTATTGTACTCTCTTCTATAGTATTTGCTCAAGGCTCGAGAGAGAAGAAAGCCCATAGATGCTGGTTTTCTCCATTGGGGTTTCCAGGGTAAAAATCTGAGTCCAAGTGTGTGATTGCAAGTGTGTTTTGAAGTTGTAGTAGATCTCTTGTGCTGCTTATTATGATCTTGATAGATGCTTATGTTATCTGAGATTGATTTACATTATTAGTATTTTATGTGGGATTAGACAGATTTGTGGTTGGGTTGAGATATAGATTTCCAAAGAGAGTGGAGACCTCTGGAAAATCTACGAAGTGACTTTTATAAAGTCACTTTATGAATTAATTATTAATGTCACTTTATAAGGTTCCTTTGTGTTCTGATGACATTAAATAATTAATCAATTCCCTTTTTGTCCTCCAATCATTTAAAGCTCTTCGTCCTGCTTCCAACGGGCTATTACATGAAGTTATTCTCTTAGATAATATGCTCCAAACAATATCTTCTATGTATTTAATTAAAGTATGCTCAATAATATCCCAAAATGTCAGATATTGTTGGAATGCCACAGATGCAAGAGCGAACTGTGCGGGAATAATCCTGATGATGGAATATGGTGAATGGACTAGCCTGAGCTCGTATAACTCCTCCAAATTGCTCGAGCCCATTGTTATCTTTATTTTACTCCTCATAAAGCCACCTCTCACTGTAGAATAGGGGAATCGAAGAATGGGTACATTACACTTTAAAAGTAATCTAATAATTGAACAAAAGATCAATAATGGTTAAACCTAGACAAAATTTTGCAGTCCTAAAAATCTGCCTATGTTATATAAAAAATATAACATAATATATACATATATATAAATATATATAAATTAAATATCAATATTAATTATGAATATTAATATATATATTAATAATTAATAATGATTAATTAGTTAATTAGAAAAAGTAAAGAGATGTACCCTTTCATTTGAAAAGGTACGATAAGGCTTATATAAAGCCCTACCAATGTAAATGTAAATCATCATATCTTATTTTTCAACTTTTATATCTATTCATGGATTATTTGTATTTTCGAAAGTGGAAGTTCTAGTAAACGGATTTTAACTGTTACATTGGTATCAGAGCGAATCTAATTTTGGGTCGTGGCCAAAATTGTCAAGATTTCCTTGAATTTAGGTCTTTGACCTCACAGTGGCTTTTAGCCATCCATATTCAGAGTTTCTTTGGTACAAATTGGTTTTTGACCAAAAATTGCCCTTGGCCATTCGAATTTCATTTAAGAAGTATTCATTACACTCCAAATATGAAGAAGAGACCAAGAAATTAAAAAAAAAATATTACAAAGAAGAAAGGGGAAAAAATAATTATCCGCAAGAGAGAAAAAGAAGAAGAAAAAGTTAAAGAATAGAATTCATAAAACCACACATGGTTTTATGAAATAGCCCATGGTTTTACCTACTATTTTTAAATTATAAAGGAGTTTTATAAGGTATGCTTTGACGACAAAGCATCTAGAACCGGAAGGCAATGTAACAAACAAAGTAATATATAAATATATCAATAAACAAATAAAGAAATAATAAAAGAAAAGTAATTAAACAAATATTAAATAAATTTGATATGTAATTAATTGAAAAGATAGAGACGTACGTTTCCATTGAAAAGGCACATAAGACCATATTTGAATGCTCCATCAAATTGTAATGTAATCATATTTCATTAATTCGTATTCAATATTATTTATTCTTTCCAATGGAGTTATTTTCTATTGGTTGAGAATATCCGGATACAGATATTACAGCGTATAAGAATGAAAAAACAATGATCTAATAAATGTTTTGAGAGCTGAAAAAAACTTGGAAATTGAATGCACAAATTGAGTATGGATTTGGGCATGCAATACAATGCAGCTTAGATGAATTAACCATGCTAATTTGGTATAAACAACAGAATTTACAACAGCTAATTAGGACTGTTTTTAGTATTTTTAATGCTGTTTTTTGTTTTTTCTATGATCTTCTTATGATTTTTTGTGCATGGAAACAATAAAAACGTAGTTTCTCACTGTTTTTGTGACAAAACATTAATTACGGTTAACTAATCGTTCTGCAATATCCCTAAAAAACAGAATTAAAATAAGCCTGAACAGTGAAATGCCTATCTTAATATGCTTAACATGCAACATTGAATATTGTAGGTGAAAGTTCATTTTTATAGCGAAATAGCAACTGAAACCCAGTATACCAATGCTATGATGAAGTCAAAGAAAGGGAAAAAGAAAGAAGAAATAGAGTGAAACAGGTGGAAGAAAACCTTAGGCCTATTCACTCAAACCCTGGAAGATCTATATTATTAACACATGAAAACCTAAGACAATAGAAGTTGAATACATGAAAAACTGGTAGTAGTCGCCAAGGAATATTATGTTTTTATTATCAAGAACTGTAGGAAGAACAAAGTGTTGATAGGTTTGGACAACAACTCTCCAAGGTGCAAAGCACTTTGTTGGATGGGATAGCACTAGTCAAAACCCAACAAAGCCAATTCTCCACCACCGATACTCCCACACTAGTTACCAATCTTAATCTCTTTGGGAAGAAGCAAGGAAATGAGAATAGCACTAGCTCAATAGCTTAACAATCCAAAAACAAAACCCCTTTGTTTATGCTTCATAGAATATATAGGAAGAGAGTGAGAGAAGATAGAGAAAATAGAAAATATGAAACTAACTTTCTCCAAGTAGTTTGACATCTTTCTCGAAATAGCTGCATGCAATGCAAACCCTAAACACCTTTGCCATGGAGTAGGTCAAATCTCCTTGAATTAAGGAACATGCATGGTGAAGAAGCTTCCAAGCCATGATGAATTCTTTGGAGAAGATTAACTCCCATAACAACTCCCTTGAATCACTCATGTGGCACTTCAAAAATAGGCTAGGAGATAGATTTCCAAATATACTCTATAGTAACTCGAAGATAGAAAACCTAATTCCTCATTAAGATGCATGGCTTCAAGATGAGTTAGATACCAAAAGAAATCAGGTAAAGAATAATTTAGAGCCATGATTTTAGGCTTCTAAAATAGCAGATTGGGTTAGCTTATTTTTGAAAAAGAGATAAGGCACAAAAATAGGGAATTGGATAACTGTTATCACCAACCTTGTAGTTGCCTATGTGAGGTGGATCTAGGATGGATGGTAGAGGGACAAGCAACTAAGGAGGTGGAACCAAGACTGCCTAGACTCCCAAATGGATGGTTGTCACGTCAATCAAGGCAGTCTTCGCTTTATGTTATCTAAGTCAGACAACAACGGGGGAGGCCCAAATCTACTCCCAACAGGAGAGATCAGACCTAGACACCAAATCAGATCAAGTAGGCTTGAAGTACGGAAGGTGTAAGGTAATTGGAGACTCTAGATCTATGGAAGATGTTACTAAGTGGACCAGGGATTTGGATATAGGTTTCGGTTGTATGAAGGTTGATCTGAAGTGGAACCAAGGCACTCTATGGGGGGAAATACTAGATCTAGGTTTGGGGTACTAGCAACTGATGGAGATAACCGCTGCCTTGGGAAGTGTAACCGATGCAAGGTAAGCAAGGGCAGAGCTGGGACTATCAAGTATCAAAGGGATAGACTCAATGAAAGATGTGACAATGTCAAAGTACCTGAGTCATTAAAGAAAAGTCAACTTTCAGGGAAAACAGGTCAAAAGAGGGCTAGCGCTAGGCTTGGAGATCAGTGCCTGTTGGGCTTGGGCAATGGAGTCAATATCTGCACAGCGTTAGAGTGAACCCACTTGGGATATGCCCTGATCTATGGACCCATAAAAGTGTTTGGCCCGGAAAATTCAGTTTGCAAGGGAAACTAGCAAAAGGAGGGCTAGCGCTAGGGTTTGGAGGGACAGATCCTCAAATCTAGGACAATCTAGGAGGCATTAGCTCAGTGTTGGAGGAGAAATAGGATGTGGATGACCTGATCTACAAACCCAAGTTGGAAAAATGCAGAAAAAATCAGATCCGGAAAAGTCAGAAAATGATTAGGAGTATTAGGGTGCTGAAAGCCAGCTTCTCAGATCTAGGGCCACCTGGCAGCAACTAGCTCAGCGTTGCAGGTGTTTTGGAATGAGGAGGACCCGATCCACAAACCCAAGTGGTTATTTTCCGGAAAAAGTCAGATTTGGAAAAAATCAAACTTTCAGTGGGGGCGCTGGGGTTTAAACAATCAGTTTTTAGATCTAGGGAAAACCAGCCACTTTTTGGACAACGTTGAGGATGAATTGGTGAGAAGGATGCCTGATCTACAAAACCCAGCAGTGGTTTGTCTAGAGATCGAATGGTTCCCCGATTAAGTATTTTTGGATTTTTTAATATTTTGGAGTTTTCAGTAAATTGAAGAAAAGCAGGTACAATGGATTGAGACCATGGAAAAAAAGAACCAACCTGTAGATCTTACCTGGAAAACCTTGTAGATGCCTTGATGATGATGATCCCTGCCATCTCGATCAATTTGAGAAGATTGCAGCAAGTTCTATGTCTAGTGTTTGCCGAGGAAGTCAATGCGCTCTCTTTCTTGCACAACAAACGTCAACCATATCAGATTTGCTGTGACATGAGAAAGAAGCTATATGCTGCAGAAAAATAACAAGAATAAATCATAGGTCACCACAACACTAATGAAAACTCCTTGATAAAAAATGAAGACAATCCAAGCGAGTTGAGGTCCCCCTGCAAAAACGCCCAAGCTGAAGTCGTCCTCCTATAGACAAAACAATGATCCCCAAAAAATATAGATCTCATAACAATTTTCCGAATGCTAGGAAGCAAAAGACTTTCCAATCACCATCTAAGAACATCAAATGCAAAGGAGATCCAAACAATATCCACAAGAAAAGTTTTCTATTATCTAGATCCAAGAGCCAAAGACCCCTTACAAATGAGAAGCTCTCTCCTTTAAATAGAAATGAGAGAACCTGTTGCCAACGTTTTTGTACCATAGTTGGGTTACCTAGGGTGCCGCCGGTTGACAAACATGACCAATATTTGATTTTAGTGTATTAGTTGATCCGTCTTCATGTCTAGCCAGTTTTTTATTTGAATAATTTTGACCATGGCCCCGCGGGGTTTGTAATAAAATGTGCTAGTAGGGTGTTTTGAGTGGTTCGGTCTCCTAAGACGTAGAATTTCAACTAAGGTATTCCAGGGAGTCTTTTGCCCTTAACAATTATGCTTTGCTTATAGCCGAGTATAATTGACGAGGTTTTCTCCCGCTTCCTCCAAAGCTGGAATGCCCGATTTTGAATTCTGGGCCTTGGGGGGTTATTAGAGCACAACTAAGTGTATATAAACCTACTAGGCATTATTAGAATAGAGCATGATCATGTCCTAAGTCAATAGGACCATCAAAAAAATTTCTATTAAATTTTTACCAGACGCGTTAAAAAGTTATTTTTTAATTTTTTAATTATTTCCCTAAGTTTTTTAATTAATTTTTCCATAAATTAAATGGAAAAATCCTGTTTGTAATAAGTTAGTCATTCGAACCTCGAATTCAGTGATTGAAGGCTCTAACCTTAAGCCAAAAATCATTCTTGATCGGCCAGCCAGTCAGATCCAACTTTTAGATCATCAATCGGACATATAATGCACATTTTCTCAAAAAAGTCATTTTTGGGGAAAAAATTGATTATTTATTAAAAAATGATTATTTTGGAGAAAATCCAAAACTCTCCAAATTAATCCAAATTCAGTGAAATGAAATGCAGAGTGACATGTCAATGGGCATTTATGATGATTGGAGTTATCATAACCCAGCTTCAGTAAGCATTCAGTGAGCAATAAAGATATATTCAGTTAACGGTCTTGTCATCTCCAACTAAACTCCCGAATTGGATGAGATGGAGAGCACTCATTGGTTTGATGATTTGATCGAGGCTGGAACTGGTGATTACATTATGATCTATTGACAGTGGCTGCTCCTTACCTAGATCCGACTCCTCCATACCTAGATGGCGTCTTCACCTACTAGCTCACGCCCCTCTTCCTCATGAGGGTGTCATTCACACGTGTGGCTCCTTCTGTGGCTTGGTTTCAGTGCCTAGGGTTGGAGTGGGGGCGCCTTGCCTAGGTGGAGGCCTCCCCTCACTCTTAACTCTTCAGCTTAGGTTTTGTGCTCTCAGTGGTGTGCCAAGCAGGTTAGGTCTGGTTTTCTTGTTTTAGGGTTTTGGGTCTTCTTTCATTGTATAAATAGAGGCTTCTTTAGCTCTATGGGGATGGATTTTTGTGTAGAGAAACTCTGTCCAAACTCTGGATTTTTGTGTAGGCTCATATGGTTTGTTAAATGTGGATGAATGCTCTTGACGAATGAGGTGATTGATCTAACCCATCTTTTGGCAAGTATTCCAGTTGAATTTTTGCAGATCACTCCATCCAATCAAGTAGGAGTTCGAGCTCAGGTGCATCCTCTCCTCTTGAAGTCATGACAACTTTCGGCAATTTCAAGCTTTAAGGAATCCAAGCATCATCAAGAAGAGCCACAGGTTTGAATGTTTTTCTTCATTTTTATTCATCTTTCAAGTTAAAAATCTTTTACATTTTTGGGTTAGGGCAAGGTTTGGGCTAAAGTGAACATTCATTCACCAAACCGTATGCCCTTGTTGGTTGTCCCGTCTTCAATTTGCAGCCATCTTTCACTTTTTATTGCAGCCCTTTCTTCTGCTCTTTCGCTTCCCACTTTTGACTTCTTTCTTCACTTTTTGCAGCCCTCTTTTTGCCTTAATTTGCAGCCTCATTTACCCTTTTTTGCAGCCACTTTTTGGGACCTAGTTCCAGCCTTCTTCCTCACTTTTTGCAGCTCTCTTTCTTCAATTTGTAGCCCCTCTTTCACCTTTGTTTTCGGCCTTCTTTGACTTTACTTTGTCCTCTTTTCACCCCTTTTGACTTATTTTTTTCGTAGCCTTTTATTCCTCCTTTCTTCTTCCGGTTTTGGCAGGGGTTGGGTTCATTTTTGTTATTAAGTTTGTAGATCTAGTTTCATTTGTTTTTTTTGGACTAACACCATAACGAGTTAGTGTTCAAAGCTCTTAGTTTCAGGCAGGTGAAAGAGAGCCCAAGGGCCTTACGAAAGCAGGAAGCAAGCAAAGAACAAAAAGACAAACCTTCCCTCTTCCTTCCATCCCTTTCTCTCCTTGTTCTTTCAGGAAAAGGCAAAAGCAAAGTCATAAAAAATTGTAAAACTAATAAAAAGCGAGTGGGATTACGGCTTCCACACCCTTCTTCCCCCATTTGAGGGAAGCCTGTATCGTCCCATTGTCATGCTTTTTTTATTTTTGTTTAATAAATTGCTAATGGTAGAGTAGGATAGGATAATTGCATAATCATAATTAAGTTAGTTTATGTTTTGAAAATGAAGAAAAATATTGATTTGATTGTTTAATAAATTGATTTGATTTTTGTTTAATAAATTGCTAATGGTAGAGTAGGATAGGATAATTGCATACTCATAATTAAGTTAGTTTATGTTTTGAAAATGAAGAAAAATATTGATTTGATTGTTTAATTAAACATTGCATAATTTCTTACTGTATACTTACCCCCTTGCTTTCTCGATTAGGGCCCTAAAAAGCCTGAAAGAGACTCTTGGGTAGTTGGATTTTTTATGTTTTATTTCTCTTTCAAGTTTAACGAATTAAGTAAGATTCTTGAACTTGCAGTAACACAAGTCAAGAGCACTCTCTATCGTAGAGCATTCATAGAACTGCATACCCCTGCATTAGGCATCTTAGATTAGCTAAGTCTCTTGAACCACTGTCATAAGACGGGGTCAAGAGCGCTCTCTGTTGGAGAGTCCTAATTAATTGATTTAATAAAATTTGCAACACACACCCCCTAATTAATTAACTTCGTTCTCTCCTTGCCGGAGTATGCTCTGACCGACCTCAAAATCAGAGTACCCAGAAACGACAATGGATCACTAATCTTGCAAGAATAACTTAATAAAATTTAAAACCCCGTAACCAATACACCGGCATTGTAGGGAATTTTTTAAAGTACTTCCTAGTAGAGGTGTCTAAACCCCCGCTATCTAAGCTTCTCAGCTAGCTGGTCAATCTCTGGTATACCATCCTGGGATACGGGGAGGGCCCGACATGTCTTCAACGGAGTGAACTTGGAATATTCTCCCAGCTTTTTGACAAACCTTCGTTGACACCCTAATCAAGAGCACATAAATTTTTTTAAACCTACCAAGAGCACTCGCACAACCGAATATTCACTAGTTTATTTCTAGACTTGTTATTTAATTCTTTGCGCATTTCAGTATTATTGGCTCCATAAGGCACTGGTCCTTTTTAATCTGCATAATTACTTCATTTTGATCAACTGTCTGTGGTCGGTTTTAGTTTCTATCTGTGAATACATAATTAACTAAGTCTTAAATCATTCTTATCTTTTTAATCTCTTGTTAGAAACGTGGATTGCTTTTGATTTATGTGTTATACTCAGAATAAATAAACACTTCTAATCATAATAACTCCTAAACAACACCCATCCGCATCCGCAACCAATTAAAACACTTTAACCACATTGAGCCTTAGAAAACTCTTTGTTAGGGACTACCCTCTTGGCTTCGTTAGGAGTTAGCCTAAACGGAGGAGCTAGGAGTAGGTGACAGTACCTAGCTCTATGCTTGCCCCCAAGGTCACACCTCTCCCACTTTCCTAAGTGAGGAGACAACTTTCGGAAAGTTTTTGCTGCTGGTGTGCAATCGACGTTCAACATCTTTTGGCGCCGTTGCCGGGGACAAATTTTTTGTTCCTTGACGACCTTAGTTTTTTATAGTTTTTAACTTTTTGATATATTTTTAGTTTAATCACCTCGCTGATCTTAAACTTGAAATCCATCTCGCGACTCCACTGTCATTAATTTTACCAAGGTATTCAACCAGAAGAAACTCTGAAGGTTTACTTAGGTTTATCTCTGAGCCTGAAAAGGTTTATAGGAGAAGGCTAAATAAACTTATTTCTTGTAAGATCCTTGAAGATATCGGATCTCAGTCTTTATCAGATATCCATAGTTTATTTTTAGAAACTAATACCTCTGTTTCCGACATAATGGGTGAGTATTTTACTCAGTTTGACTTTTCTCAGATAGCAGGTCAACCCCACCGTCTTCCAGACAAAGCTGTCGAGAAGCTCCCGATGAATACCAACACTGATGCCGCTACCTCCGCCATGCACCTCAGGAACTTTTCTAGGTGCATCAATGCTTATGTCAGTGATCCTATTAGCCAACATGATGACGTATACATGAAGTTATTTACTCTATCTTTGGATGGAAAGGCTGGCGACTGGTATAACAATTTACCAGATAATGCCTTTGACACTCTAGCTGCTTTTAAAACCGCTTTCACCAACAAGTTCGATGAAAAGAAAGAACCTCAGCATCAACTTGCGTCCCTGACCAACATAAAAAAGAAGGATATGGAAACAATGGACGAGTTCAATACTAGGTTCACTGAATTGTCAAAGGACATCCCTACTGCTTATGCCCCAACTGCACCAACCATTCTGGTCTATTACATTGAGGCACTTAGTGGCAAAATGCAATACCAGATCAGAGACAAGGAGCCTGCTAACTTGCTCCAAGCTCAGGAAATGACAATTAAAATTGATTTGAACATGCAATCATTTGGTGAATCTAACCTCTAGGGTTATTCAAGGTCTTCAACTGCTTTGAAAATTAATGAACCTAAAGACAAGGATCCTTTATCAGCTATGAAGGATTCCTATGAAAGGCAGATGATTGAAATGAAGAGGGAGATGAAGAAAAATATGGAGGAAGCAGAACATAAACACTTAGTGCAGTTGAAGGAGATACAAAATAGGTGATAACAATGGAAAGAACTCAAACTCACCCTGCTCCTAGAACTTTTTCTTCCAAGCCAACTTGGCAAAGAAAGCCTCCCAACCATGAGCAGAGGCCTCCTCACTAGCTAGAGGCCGTTAACATGGTTGAGCAGTATAAACCATTTTGCAGAGCATGCAGAGATTTCCATGAGGAATTTGGTTGCCACTATGCGTGCTATGTTCAGGAGCATGGTCACCCTGAAGGTTGTGGTCCGAATACGTCGACAAGCGAGCCTGATTTTATCAACAACATAGATGACATCCCTAGCATCTCCATAGGAAATTGGCCACAGGTCAATTGTTATGAAAAGAAAGTTGACAACTTAACTCAATACTATGGTGAGATGCCTTCAGCCGAGCAGATCAACAACACTCAAAACTTCAAAGGAATAACTTATCAAAGAAAGGGGTCTTTTGCATAGAATATTCCTAAGGTAACAACTCCTAATCCTCCCAAAGAAGTAGAAACTAAAGAAATTGTTGATTTAAGTTTTGACTTAGGTAGTTGGCTAGAAAATACAAAAGTCCCTGTTCTAGTCCTTGAATTATGTAAAATTCCTGGCCAAAGAGAGAGACTTTTGAAAATCCTAGACCCTCCAAGTAATGTTGATCCTCAAATTGAAGAAAGTCCTTCAAATCTTGTAAAGCCCCTTACCCCTAAGAAGGTCACTTTTTCTGATACTATGGAGCGAACTTCAAATAATGCCTTTATTGACCCACCTATAGTTCTACATACTAGGGACCCAAGAAAAGAAGATCATCCCCCTTTTTACGTATCACTGATGATGGGTGATGTTCTTCTACACAATTGTATGTTAGACTCGGGATCTAGTTCCAGCATCATGACCAAAACAGTCATGCAGCAGCTTGACTTAAGAACTACAAGGCCATACTAGAATGTATGTGCCATGAACTCTAGACCGGTTAAAGTTGAAAGGATGATTGAGAACCAGTTAGTTAGATTGGCTAAATATCCGGATATCCAAATCACCATGGACATCCTTGTTATTGATGTTCTGGACAAGTGGGGGATGTTGCTTTCTAGGAAATGGGGTGCCAGTTTGGGAGGTTCAATCCAGATGGATTGGACCTATGCCACCGTACCAACATCGGAGTTTTCACTTGTTAAGTTGTATTCTGAAAAGGAAAAAAGACACCATGTTGAAAACCCTCAAAGACCATTGAATGAGTATGCTTACCACACTAATGAAAATGGGACCTATCAAATCAACTCCACCTTCTTGGAACCCCTCCAAGAAGAAATAAAGACTGAAAAACTTAGTGAATTATGGAGAATGAATTTTGATGGTGCTTACTCTAGAAGAGGCAAGGGGGCTGGTGTTGTCATTATTTCACCAGAGGGTAAGGTTTTCAACTTTGCTTTCAGATTGGAATTTGAAGCAACTAACAATGTGGCGGACTACGAGGCACTTCTACTGGGCATTGAGATTGCCAAGGACATGGGGATCAAGTTGCTTAATATTAAAGGGGACTCTGACTTAATTGTCCAACAAGTTAAGGGTCAGTTTGCATGTAAGTGTCAAAGACTTAAAAAATATAGAAATGCAATCTGGGATACAATGGAATTCTTTGATGCCCTTAACATAGAAGCAATCCCTAGAGATCAGAATAGTGCCTTCGATAAGCTTGCAGTTTTAGCGTCAACTCTTCAGCCATCAGATGAGATGTTAGAGGGGGATTGTCCTTTAGAGATCAACTTCAGACCTTCTGTTCCTGATAATGTTGAGCATTGGCAGGCTTCAAAGATGATGAGCAAATTTTGATATTTATTCATAGTGTCGATGAATTCCTAAACTTTAAAGTAAATGATCAGGAGGAGAATAAAGAATATTATGGAGAAGGTGACCAGTTTAATAATCCTTTCCCACGTGGTCTAGTTGCTTTAGAAAACATCTTTGACAGACAGGACATAAGAAAGAGCAATGTTGAGCAGATGAAACCGGGGGATTACATTGAAATCGACATTAGGACAGAAACAGAACCTAAAATTATAAAAATTGGAAAAGTTACTTCTGAAAAAGAAAGGAACAACCTCATAAGTCTGGTCAAAGAGTATAGGGATGTATTTGCCTTGACTTATGACGAGCTCAAAGCCTATAGGGAAGATGTATTTCAACATACTATTCGCTTGAAACTAGAATGTCAAAAAGGCAAGCCTTTCAGAGAAAAACTTAGGCAAATAAATCCTAAGTTAGCACCAATAATTAAAAAGGAATTAGAAAAAATGTTAGCAGCAGGAATAATAGCTCCTACAAGACATTCAACATGGTGTTCTAATTTGGTGGTAGTTAGAAAGAGTAACGAGAGTTTAAGGATATGTATAGATTTCAGAAATCTAAACATAGCGTGTGAGAAGGACAATTACCCCCTCCCCAACATGGAGACCCTCCTCCAACGGGTCATTGGATCAAGAATGATGTCGATGCTGGATGGTTTTTCTGGCTATAATCAGGTAGTCATTCAAGAGGAAGATAGGCATAAAACCACTTTCACAACTTCTTGGGGCACTTTTGAATATCTAAGAATGCCCTTTGGCCTTTTAAATGTAGGAGCTACTTTCCAAAGGGCCATGGATTATGCTTTCAAGGAGTTGATTGGTAAAATCATTGAAATCTATCAAGATGATCTCATTGTTTTTTCGAAAGAAATATCCAACCATGTTGGTCATCTCAGGAAGATTTTCGAGCGATGTAGGAAGTATGGTATTTCTTTGAATCTGGCTAAGTTAGTCTTGGGCATAGAAGAGGGAAAACTCTTAGGACACATCATCAATCAGGACGGTGTCAAAATTGATCCTGAAAGAGTAGAAGCCATAAGAAAGATTCCCTTGCCTAAAAATGTGAAAGCCCTCCAGTCCTTCAACGGTCATATAAATTTTATCACAATATTTATCCCCAACTTGGACGAATTAATGAAACCTATGCAGGCCTTACTTAAGAAAGATGCCGAGTTTGTGAGGACTAGTGAAGGAAGGAAAGCCTTTGATTCTATAAAGAATGCCATTACTAGGTCTTCGATCTTAGTCAACCCAGATTACGCAAAGGATTTTATGATCTTTTCAATTGCTTCTGAAGACACTATTGTCAATGTGTTGCTCCAAAAGAACTTCCAAGGGTTCGAGCAACCTATAACATTCATGAGTAGAGCCTTGCAGAACTCTAAACTAAAGTATACCATCATGGAGAAGCAGGCTTATGCCTTGGTTAAATCTTTGAAACATTTTAGGACCTATATTGGGTATTCTAAGGTTACTGGATATGTTCCCCATACTGCAGTAAAATACATCATGTCTCAAAATGATTGTTTAGGAATAAGGGGTACATGGGTGTTCAAGATCCAGGAGTATGACCTTGAAATAAAGCCCACTAAATTAATCAAGGGACAAGGCCTTGTTAGAATGCTTACTCAGAAAAATGAAGAAGCCATTGAAATGATTGCAGAAAATAATATCCCTCAACCTACCATGACTCCCGCCCTTCAAGAGCTTGATAATCATTGGTATTTCGACATCATTTTCTTCCTTCTCCATCTCACTTGCCCTGATAAGCTCAAAGGTCACAAGCGTAGGGCTTTGAGACTTAAGACTGCTAGGTATTTCCTTACCCAAGAGGGTCTGGGTTGGAGGAACCCAGATGGTATCATACTTAGGTGCATCAACGAGCAGGATTTCAAGAAGATCTTAGCAGAGTTTCACTCAGGATTTTGTGGAGGCCATTATGCAGCAATTACAACTGCCCACAAAATCTTGAGAGCTGGTTACTATTGGCCCACTATTTTTTCAGATGCCCACACGCATGTCAAGTGTTGCCAAGAGTGTCAGCTTTTCACTGGGAAGTAGAAGTTGGTTGCTCTTCCCCTTACTCCGGTTGTGGTCTTTGCCCCTTTTCAGCAGTGGGGGCTTGATTTTATTGGCAAATTTAAGCATAACTCTAGCAATGGTTTTTGCTGGATTCTCACAACAACTGATTATTTCACTAAGTGGGTAGAGGCTATACCCACTAAGACTGCCACTGAGAAGGTTGTTATAGATTTCATCGAGGAAAGAATCGTCACCAGATTCGGAACTCCCCTTAAGATAACAATTGATAATGCCAAAGCTTTTAGTTCCGAAAAAGTAAATGACTTATGTTTTAAATATGGCATTATCCTATCCCATTCATCTGATTATTATCCACAGGGCAATGGACTTGCTGAGTCCACTAATAAAAATTTGATGACTATCCTTAAGAAGACTGTGGGGGATAATAAGAGATCATGGGATAACAAGATTAAGTATGCTATGTGGGCGAATAGGATCACTAAGAAGAAATCAACTGGAAAGCCATGTTTTGAGCTAGTGTATGGACTCATAGCCACCCTTCCGGTCAGCATGCAGATTCCTATATTCAGGATGTTAAGTGAGTATGGCACGGAACAATCGAAAATGGAGCAGAGGATCAATCAGATCATAGAGTTGGATGAATCTAGAAGAGTTGCCCTTGATCAGTCACTTAGACATCAAGAAAGCATGAAGGGCACTTTTGATAAGTCAGTCAAGCCGAGAGCTTTCCAAATAGGAGATACGGTTCTCTTATGGTATAAGAGAAGGGAGAAGCCTGGGAAGCATGGAAAATTTGACAGCCTTTGGAAATGCCCGTTTATCATCCGTGACACGGCTGGCACCAATTCTTTTCTCCTTAACACCATGGATCGAGAAATATTAAACCTGCCCATGAATGGCCAACACTTGAATCCCTTTTATTGAAACAACCTCCAAGATGACCAAGGGGTCATCCCAGGGCTTTTCTAAACTCATCCTTGTTGTATTTTTATGTACTTTATTTTTGTACTATATTTTATGTATCATATCTACGTAGAATGTTGTATCAAAATTCCTTATTTTTGTATATTATCATTTGTATTATATTTTCACTTATATACATGCTAAAAAAGAAAAAGTTTATTTCATGTAATTTATTTTGAAAAAAGCAAAAATATTTTTTTGGTATTTCATCATGGCATATTTTTATCATATACATGGGCTTGAGACACTTCTGTTTACATGCGGGTACTAGAGATACCTGGATTCTCAGGCACTCTTTTTGATCAATAGATCAAGCAAGTCCCTGTCCCACAGTTGGAGCCAGATGTTGCCAACATTTTTGCACCATAGTTGGGTTACCTGGGGAGCCGCCGGTTGACAAACATGACCAATGTTTGATTCCAGTGTATCAGTTGATCCGTCTTCATGTCTAGCCAGTTTTGGCTAGTCAGTTTTTTATTTGAATAATTTTGACCATGGCCCCGCAGGGTTTGTAATAAAATGTACTAGTAGGGTGTTTTGAGTGGTTCGGTCTCCTAAGACGTAGAATTTCAACTAAGGTATTCCAGGGATGAACTTCATGAAGAATCTATTTGTCCAAAATTCTGCTACATTATGGAACAAGAACAAATTGAAATGAATAACTTTGTAGGGCATTCTAGAGGTCATGACTATATAAACAATGTAGGGCAAGTTCATCATATTTCAAAAGAAAAATGGAAGCAATCCAAGGACTACAGTCAGGAAAAGGATAATGCTACTAAGATTTTTGGTGAAAAGCCTTCACCTGAGCAGATTATGGAAAGGTACAAAGGGGTGGTTTATCAGAAGAGGAAAAACATGATCCCAACCAAGTCAAGTCAGCATATGCCAAAGGTAAAAACTCCTCCCCTTCTAGATCTAAACATTGATTTGGGTAATTGGTTTAAGATTTCTGTCCCTATAATTGAGATCCTCAAAATTCCAAGTCAAAGAGATATATTTATGAAAACCTTCGNCTTAGGACTTGAGATTGCTAAAGATATGGGTATCAGAGTGTTAAGTATCAAAGGTGATTCAGATCTAATTATTTCCCAAGTTAAGAAAACTTTTGCATGTAAAGGTGAAAGGCTTAAAAAGTATCGAAATACAGTCTGGGCCATCATGGGGTATTTCAATGCATTAGACCTTATAGCGGTTCCCTGCGCAGAAAATAGCGAGGCGGATAGACTTGCAGTTGCAGCTTCGACATTAGAGTTCACAGAGGAATTAGTAAAAGGAGATGGAAATTTTGAAATAAATTTTAGGCCTTCAATCCCCGATAACCTTGATCACTTGCAAGTCTTTCAAGATGACGATCAGATCATAGGGTNTGAGAAACCTAAAGAGAAACTGGTCAACTCAAAAGAAAATGAGAAGGATAAACCTAAAGAAATTTTTTCCAAGAAGCTGAGTAACTTCAATGAAGATGTTCCCATTATCTTGCATAGTAGGGATCCTAATC
>LPNX010129986.1:449389-503091 GCA_001517045.1 Pseudotsuga menziesii | reverse complement strand
CAGGTGACAGCACTTGGCTCGAGCTTGCCCCCAAGGTCGCACCCAGTGGCTTGAAGATTTCTGCCACGTTACCCGAGGTGCGAATTAGGCGGCAACATGTACAAGGACAAAGTCTAAGTCCTCCTCATCACACCACACCAAAAATATGAGTGAGGACCTTCAGAGTTAATTTTTCAACAAGAAGATGGTGGAGAAATACAAATTGATGGGTTAGCTTTCCTTTTGGAACTTGCTTTTGCATTGGAATGTTCTTTCGACGTGACATTTTGGCCAGAGAATGTGCCCTTATTATTTGCTGCCATTTGCGTCCTCAAAAGCTCAGCTCTTTGCAACATGGTTAGCTTTGCATACACAAAAACCCCTTTTCCACCGATGCCCAGAAGGTGTTGTCTTACCCGACTATAACTCACAACACAAGGATGGCCACAAACATTGCATCCCCAATGATGTGATCTGCCACTTGTCTTGTCCGGTTTCTGGTTGGTTGAGGGAGCAGTTACTTTGCTTGCATATGACAAAAGTGGTTTCTTGGGATCAAATTTCCCCTCTGCATATTGAGCCAATGACTTTGATGGCGTGAGATTGGCACTGCCTTCACTTTCACTTTGACTTAACTTAGTTGGATAGGGCTGATATAATCTTCATGAGGGTATGGAAACTAATCAAAATCTGGAATATCATCGTTATTATCCTCAAGAAGTAAAGGTATAGGCGGCTCCAATGAAAATTTGTTCTCCAACAAACATGTAAATGAAGTATGAAACAAAATTTCAGATCTGGAAATTATTTCCACCCTATGATTTAGGGCTTTCTTCCCCATTTCTGATGGTTGAAAATTCCTGCAATACATCACAAACTGAAAACCCTGCTGTCCCATACAATTTTCAGTGTTGAAAACATACCCTGCGGCTCATTTTTCATGTATAAACTGTTCAAGGACTGAAGGTAGTAGTGGCTGGAAATTTTCTGCACTTTGACTATCATAAAATTTGAGGATGTGTTATTTTTGCTTCCAAATTTCCAAAGTTTTCTGCACCTGTGCTATAGTCTCTTGTCTTGAAATGAACATGAAATTAAGAGAATTGGGCGTAGGTTTTAGGAATTTCAAGTTTAAGCTAATATTTTATATCTGAATGGTCCGACTTTTATTCTTCGCTCACATATTTGGATGCCATACTGAGTTTACTTCCCCATTTTTATCATTTTTTGCTGGTATATACTACAGGTTATCTTGGCAACTAATATTGCTGAAACCTCTGTCACAATTCCTGGAATTCGTTATGTAATAGATCCAGGAATAGTAAAAGCTCGTTCATACAATCCTCACATAGGAGTAGAATCATTGATTGTGATGCCGATTTCAAAAGCACAAGCTCTACAAAGAAGGTAAGAACACCAAGTATCTCTGAAATTAAATATGGCAGACAATTACTGAATTTTTGTTATTAAAGAGGTTAAAATAAGAAGAAATTTAAATTAGACAAGTTCCTTGTGCTACATCAGCAAACAGGTTAATATTCCTTGCTCTCAACTATTTAGCCAAGAGGTTAATATTAGTAAACGGGTCTAATTTTTTATTTTTTTGTACCCCTGGAAAAATCCCTGTTATCACAAATCTTGTAGTTTCCCTTTTAGATGATCCTATTCAGGATGGTAGAGGAAAGGCAACCAAAGTTGTGACCTATGGAAACTAAGGCCTCTGAAAGAGGTTAGATGTCACACTAGCCAAAGCTACCGGCACTTTAGATTAGGTGAATGACCAAGCCTAGGGGGCGTCCCTATAACCAATATAACTCTATAAATGAGGAATGAAGGTGAATAATTCTAGGTATCTTGATTAGATCTCTTACTTCAATGGTTAATTAGAGTTTCGAACAATTACTAAGAGAAAATGTATGCCTAAGTGAAAAGCCCCGATTTACCCTAGGGTTTTATGCGTGAAAATTAGATCCAGGGGTAAAAAGGTAAAATTGAATAAAATTAGGTACAAGATTCAATTGCTAAATAAAGAATAGGACAATTAAAGTTGATTCTAGCAATACCTACTTTGCAGAATAAAATGACAGCCACTTTACCCAAGGAGGGTGCCCCTATCCAAGATAGATCGGTGTTTTAAGTGGGCAAATGGAATCCGATGGTCGTGAAAATTTAAACCTAGGGGTTTTGAATTATATCCAACGTGTGTTTTAAGTTTTATTACCACCCACAAACTAGAACCTATAGATCTAAAAGTTGAGGTTTTCAAAGTTAGGGTTTTAATTGTTTTTATTTCGCCAGGTGGATTGGAAATTAAAACTAGAGAAAACTAAAAGAAAAACGTACATGGGACTTGGAAAATGCTAGGATTGTGACGCTCTTACGAACTAATGCCCAATTGGTGAAGATACAGTGAAGATCCAACCTTTAACCAAATCGTTCCAAGTGATCAATGCACCCCTCTCCTTCCTGTTAGATTTTCTTAAGATTATTGCAGTATATCTTAATTGCATTTATCAATAGGATCACTAGAAGATAGACAAAGCACAAAACAATAACACGAGTATTTTTTACCTGGGAAACCCAAATCGGAGAAAACCTAGCAACCTTCGTCTAGAGATAATAATTATGAGATTAGAGTACAATGAAGAAAGAAAAAAAATATGGAAATGCTTTCCAAAGATGGAAACACTGAAAACAGTCTTCTTCCGCAGTGTATGCGAACTTCTCTCTCTCCCAGAAAACTGCGCACTTCTCTGAGCCGCTGTGTTGTTGCTATGTGTAATAATGAGGAGGGGTGCCTCCTATTTATACGGTTTTCCCACTAAGAATTTAACTGGGGCCATCTTCACTTGGGGGAGCAATTTAATTTTATATTTTATAATTTTATTTTTTTCTTTTATTGCTGGCTTTTCATCCCAAGGTTTACATTGTTCTTTATAGGGTTTGTATGAATGATTACAACAAGTTCAACTCCCGAAGGAGGACAATAAGAATAGCTTCTGAATTTGCACAAAATCCAACACTCCCTCTCAACAAGGAAGGTATTCTTCGGTCTTCATCAACATCATGATCATCTGGGTTTTATTTGTACATCTGTGCTATCTTTATCATCTCTAAATGAACTGAAGGTTCTCTTTATGAATTTGTTCTATCCGGATGTCTGAGAGGAAATATTCTGCTACCTATCCGTCTCTATTGTCTATGGAATACTTCCATACCTGGCTAGAGATGCTGGATGAGCACACGTGCATGGCCATCTACTACCTGTTTGTCTCATCTGTCGATGGGGTACTCCCATACCTGGCTGAGAACCTGAACTCGTAGACGTACCTGTGCAATAACACGACCATCTGCTACCTGTCCGAATCATTTGCCGATGGGATTTTTCCCATACTTGGCTGAGCATCTAGATGAGCAGAGGCACCTGTGTGAACCCGACCATTTACTACCTGTCTGTCTCATCTGTCGATGGAATTTCTCCCATACTTGGCTGAGAACCTGGATGAGCAGAGGTACTTGGGAAAAGATATGGTAAGTGTCTCTCAGTCATCTCTCCCTCTCAGGAGTGTTACGTTCTCTTCTACTCCAAGTCTTTCGTGAAAGTATTCAAATATCACCCTGGGAAGAGGCTTGGTGAGAACATCTGCAGTCTGGTCATCTGTCGGAATATACTGTAGCTCGACTGCACCTTTCTGCACCATATCACGTATGAAGTGATACCGAATCTCTATGTGCTTCGACTTGTCATGAAATACAGGATTCACTAACATCTGCACACAACTTTGGTTATCACAGAGAATCACGGTTGGCTTTGGAAACTGGCCAAACATTCCCGGAAGACGTTTACAAATCCAAACTACTTCTTGGGCTGTTGAACTAGCAGCCATATACTTGGCCTTTGCAGTACTGAGAGATACTGAGTTCTACTTCCTATTGCACTAGGAAATAACTACAGAACCCAGACTGAAACAAGATCCTGAGGTACTCTTCCTATCAGTAGAGCATCCAACCCAATCTGAGTCCGTAAACCCTTGCCCTTTCAAGTCACATTCTGAATCATATCGTAGACCATATCCCACAATGCCACGTAAGTATTTGAGCACATGTTTTGTAGCAATTTAGTGAATCTGCCTCGGTTTGCACATGAACTGACTGAGAGCATTCACAACAAAACAAATATCTAGTCTGGTGTTCGTCAGATACATCAAGGACCCAGTCAATTGGCGATGCATAATGGGATCAATCAAATTTGAATCTGAAGCAGAATCCCTCAGCTTCTTCAAGTTTGCATCCATCGGAGTAGTTATGGATTTGCAGTCCAACATTCCAAATCTCTTCAATATATCTATGGTGTATTTTCCTTGTCCTAGGAAAATATTCTCTGCCTCTACCATACTTCTAATCCCAAGAAGTAGTGCATAAATCCAAGACCCTTCATTTCAAACTTAGAGGCGAGTTTCTTCTTACACCATAAGATAAGTTTCTCATTTCCGGTAAGAAACAAGTCATCAACATATAGTACCAAAATCAGTGGCTCATCATTCACAGCCTTCTAGTAAAGGTTGGGGTCTGCATCACTCTTGGTGAATCCCAGACTCACCAGGAATTTGTATATCCGTCCATACGAAGCACGAGGTGCTTGCTTGAGTCCATAAAACGCCTTTTTCAGCTTGCATATGTGAGATGTAATGTCCTCATCTGATTAGGCATTGAGGACCAAAACCGCTAACCTATGTGATTCCTGTGGGTTTGAGCGGTTACTGACAGTTAGGGAATCAACTGAAGACTGATGCCATCTACATAAAATCTAGGGCATCAATATGATATCACCATTAGGTCAAAGAGGGCCACTGGGGCCAAAGGCCACCGACATGAATGACATCTAAGCATTATTTAATGATGCATGCACCCATTTAAGTCCCCATGAGCATGCATGCAAGTCAACTGCAAATTAGAAATTAAAGTGACCTAATTAGGTCAAAAGTTAGGGTTTTCGTAGTTGAAAGTTATAAAAGGAAGATAAAGTGAATGGAGACTTTACCTTTTGATGATTATTGATTTTGGAGCTCTTGAGTAGCAGCACAGCATGTGGCCACAGCAATTGGGGTTGGAGACGACGTATTCAACTAACGGGGTTTCGACAATGAGATATTTGCCCTAGTCTCATCCAGGGTAAGTCATCCAGGTTCACCATCTGTTCTGCAATTTATTCATAGTTATCCAGTATCCATCAGAGATTGTTTGCAGGGGCACGTGTGCAGCCGTAAGGGGTTTTCAGCTGGAAATCCCAAATCATTCGCTAGGTCTTCAGATCTCAATTTACCTTTGAAACCCAGGCACCATTCTCATCATCGGTATCATACTCCAGTACCCGGTGATTATCAGATCCGGTCTTGCTCATCCTGAGCAGTTATTAGCAATTTCGGGATCAGGGGGGTGTGAGTAGCTAAGCGTCCAGATCAATTCGCAAGCTTGCCTAGAGACCTCAGAACTTCCACATGTGTCAGGAATTCTCTCCGGCACGGGAAGACTATCAATCCTGCAAATTCTCAGCCTCATCAGACACCTCCTTCACTGAAAACATCACCCTTAGCTGATTTTGGGTTCGTGCTGCTGGGGTATCATCGGAGGTAGAAGGTACCAAGTCATCTCCAATTCAACTCTTGATGCATGCATATTCTCTCAGGAGCGTTCCAACCAACTTATCATTGGTAAGTGTTACATTCTATCCTACAAACCCTAACCCTAATTTTAGCTATAAAATAGGGAATTTTTGCATGGCAGTTTGCATGCCCGGCTGTTTCAGTAAGTTTGCATAGAATTAGAAAATATCGGGATTTGGGATATTACATGAGACTTCTTTCCATGGACAACAAACCCTTTTGGTTGTTCAACATATACTTCTTCTTCAATAATACCATTGAGAAAGGCTGTCTTGACATTCATCTGATGCAACTTCCATCCCATAGCTGAAGCAATACCAATGATCGATCTGATGGAAGTGTATCGAGCCACAAGAGCAAATGTCTCATCATAATCGACTCCCTCTTTCTGAGAGAACCCTCTGGCAACAAATCTAGCCTTTTATTTTTCAATACTCCCATTTACTCCATGTTTGATTTGGTATAACGATCTAGAAGTTACAACTGACTTCCCCTCAGGTCTCGGTAGAATCTCCCACACATCATTTTTCATGATGGATTGATATTCTTCCATCATGGCATCCTTCCAAACTTGGTGATTGGATGTTTCTTCATAAGTGGTGGGTTCTGAGTCAATGATGTGACTCATCAATGCTACATTGTAATGTTCTGTTTTTGATAAATAGGGAATTGACCGAGGACCTTTAATACCGGGAGCATATTGGAACAATTATTTAGTCATCAGTATAGTAAAGAGGGCCATTAGAGTTATTATCATAAAGCATGCGGAGCATGCATGCCTTACTTCTTTGGTTTAAGTCAATGAACAATTAGAATTGCATGCATGCAAAAAGTAAAGCGGAAACCCTAAAAGTGAGATGCAAACCCTAAAAGCAGTGTTACCAACATCGGCCGAGAAATCGCCGATGTCCGAGAAATCGCGAGTTTTTCCCGATTTTTGCCCGATTTTTTTCCGATTTATCCCGAGATATTGCCGATTTTTTTGAGGCGATATTTTCCCGATATATTGCCGATTTTTTCCTGATTTATCCCGAGATATTCTCGATTTTTTCCCGATTTTTTCTAAAGCTGAATTTGAATATTTTTGTATTTTTTAAGTTTGCCGATTTATTGCCAATGTTTGCCGATGTGTTGCCGAGATATCCCGAAATGATGTTTCCTGGACCCTGCCGATTTTTTCGCCGCGCCGATGTTTGCAACACTTCCTAAAAGTACATGCTAAGCTATATAAGAAGGGTCATTGAAACAAAAGGATCATCCATGATTATTATTATTAAGTTTGGTTTCTAGAGCAACAGCAGCAGGTGCAGCAACAACAAGTTGGGGTTGGAGACGAAGGTCTTCAACTAACAAGGGGTTTCAGTAGCGAACTCTATCTGCCCTAATCACTTCAGGATAGATCATCCAAGTCTGTCACTAGTTATTCGTTGTATTCATTCATCTTCAGCAATCCAGTATACAGAGAGAGATTAATTGTAGGTTCATATTTACAACTGGGGTTTAGCTAAAAATCTCCAGAGTAATTCGCACGGACATAAAATCTTAGTTTTCTTCCTGCTTGTCATCACTATCCTTCTCAGCAGGCTACCCACACTCTACTAAGTGATTGTTAGGTCATTGTTTACATGTCCGGATGAGCTAGCAACAGATTTGTAGAAGAAGGGGGATGTCATCCTCTAGTGATAAACAATTCGCTAGGTGCCCCAGGGAGGGAAAAACTTCTGCATGCGACCATTATTCTCTTCGGCAGGGGAAGACCAACATCTTGACAAAGTTTCAGCAGTATCGGGCACCTCCTCCTCCAAAAACATCATTATATTCCTAAAGAGGGCACACATGTAGCTGGGCGTCAAACTGAGGAAAGCAACAGTATATTTCGGCACACCTTGCATGCAGCATATCTCTTGAGTACTATCAACTTATTTATTAGTGGTAAGTGTACATCTGCTTACTGAAATATTTACCCTATAATCTCTGTAGATTAGCTATATTTTAGGGCCATTTGGCACGACACTTTTGCATGCACATTTTATTAAGCTTTTTGCACATATTGAGTGTATGAACAAACAACATAGTAGCAAAGAACAATAGAATATCAGTTTGGGATATTACATACATAACTGGAGAACCTCTGAGGTCTTTTTCTTTCTTGTAAATGGTCGTGTGGGACTTCATGCCCCTCTGCATCCTGTAAGGTCTGTTGCGCCTATCTAGGTCTTTTTCGGCTTACTGCCATATCTTCAGGAATATCAACTGTTGTGACTGGATCAATGGGATCGATGGGTTCATCTTTCTTTGCTAATTCATTCTGAACAAGAGGGGAAGATCTCCTCTCCATTTCTTCATCATCGATCTCCATGTCTGATCCTCTGCCTTTCTTGATAGCCATTTCCTCTTCAAAGGTCACATCCTTGCTAACTTCAATTTGTCTGGATCCTGGGATATAGATCCTGTAGGCCTTTGAATTCCCTGTATCCCACGAAAGTTCCCTTCTTGCTTGAAGGTTCTAACTTTGTCCTTTTCTCTTTCAGAACATGTATATAGACTGGACAACCAAAGATTCGGAGGTGACCCACTTCTTGTTTTACTCATGTAAAGGCTTCTTCAGGAGTCATGTTCTTCACTATCTTATGTGGGCATCTGTTTTGTACATATATTGCTGTTTTGGATGCTTTTTCCCATAAGAACATGGGTAGATTTTGGTTATGAATCATAGCTTTGGCTGCCTCGACAATTGTTCTGTTCTTTCTTTCAACAACCCTATTTTGCTGGGGATTGTAGGGAACTGTAAGCTCCCTCTTAATTCCTACTTCTTTGCAGAAATCATTGAATTTCGTAGAGGTATATCCTCCACTATTATCTGATCTTAGGATCTTGATCCTCTTCCCTGACAAATTCTCGACTTGTGCTTTGAACTCCTTGAATTTATCGAGTACTTCCTCAGATTCCTTGGTCTTAAGAAAGTAGATCCAAGTCTTCCGTGAGTAGTCATCAATGAAGGTCACATAGTAATGATATTTTCCCAATGCGGCAACTGCCATTGGGCCACACAAGTCAGAGTGCACTGGATCCAAAATTTCTTTGGATCTTTTCTCACTATCTGGGAAGGATTTCTTAGCATTCTTGCCAAGTGCACATCCTCTACATGTTCCATCATCATCTACCTGTAACTATGTTCTTCACTGCTAGGAGAGCTCTGTAATTTAGATGAGCTAGTCTTCTGTGCCATAGCTCACCTATACTTGTAGAGTCATGGACTAGGGCTTGGACTGGTGGAGTGTTCAGTCGATACAAGCTCTCCTCTCTCATACCAATTACTTTGGCTGTATCCATGCTTGAGTTCTTCTGCTAAGCAAGTACTTTTCCATCTGAAAATGCTACTTTATATCCTTTGTCTTCTAAGGCTGAGATGGAAACAAGATTTCTTTTCATACCAGGTACGTAGAGCACATCACTTAAGTTTAGAGTATCATTAGACTCTAGCTGAAGGGAGGTAGCCCCAGATCCCTTCATAGTGTAGTTGGCATCATGGTTACATATATCATGTCGGCGAATATATCGTCGAGGGTCTGGAATGTAACTTATCGACAACAATGATGAAAATATCGGAAAATATTGGCAAATGTCGTAAAGCATAAAAAATATAAAAATAACCATTTTTCTATTTTTTTAACATCTAAAGCAACAACACCATCAAATAAACACATTGCTACATAAATATGAAAATACAACCAATATATAAGATGTCAAATGGTGGATCATGATCACGTATCGACTATAATCTGAAAATACTGAAATATGTTCTGGATGGAATGATAGAAAATCACATCAAATGATCAAAATAAATGTCTTTCAAGAGATGAATCATCATGACCCATGAGGCATCTAAATACTACATAGTACAATGATAAATAATAAGAATCATCGATCCCCTCTACCCATTTTATAGGCAAGGGGCACCACTCTTCCTCTGGAAGTAGTAGGCGGTCCTGTGTTAGGATTATTAATTCTCCCTTGTCCAATTTGGTCATATGTCTAAATCAGGAGTCATGTCTAAATCGGGAGTCCATCCAATCTTTTTTTAGTCACTAGCATCATTGGGTCCACTTGGCCTAATTGGGGCACATGTTTCAGTTACTAAAGTGCGGGGAACACTAATTGAGGCCTACTGCCACTGATTGCACTTGATTGCATCAGTTTAGGAGCCTCCTAGACCAATCTCTACAATTTAGGAGCCATTGGGAGTGCCGAAACCAACCAAAGTCAGTTCAGTTCAGTTGATGACTAGTCAAGCTAAGTTAGGAGTCAGTTACATTCAGTTCTAGTCCTCTACATTCAGTTAGCGCTAGGTTTACATTGCTGCACTCAGGAGGGACGCATTTCTCACCTACCACAGTTAGTTAGCCTTAGTCAACACTGAATGTAACACTTGAGTTGTGTTTTAGAACTCCGATGAACTCCGGTTATGGTTTAGACAAGGTCATTTAACTATTGAGTCATCCGATAGTGATTTAGACAAGGTCTTAGTTACCTACAGTCAAGTAGAGTCTAATCAATTCGAATTGCCTCATGTGGATTCAAATTGCATATGGCTATTAAAGCCATTGTACATCATTGTAATTATTATCTAATTACCTTTTTTATTAATGAAAGCATTCACAGCTACAAGCCATTTTTACACTGTTTCATTCTTCAATTGCTGAGTAAATTGTGTGATCTATCTTGTGAGTTGTGTGTTTGTCCACAGATCTATGTGCTCAATTTAATATGGTATCAGAGCCTCGACGGACAAGACACCTCTCCTTCTCGGATCTCCAGCTGGATCATTTTTTTTGAGCAAATTACTCCTTCCAGTACTGCATCAGAAGCGGAGAATTTACCACTTAATATCCCAAGTTAGGAAATTGTTGATCAAGCTTGCTTGATCAACTATGCTAGGTGTGAAGGAAATTCCAAAAGTGCAGATTGTCGACCTTACTTTGTATGTTTGATTGTGTGATAGGTTATCATCTCTTCTTACAGCATTCGCTAAAAGCAACCCTTTCTTCTCACTGCATTCGCTACAGCAGCTTAGTCCTTCTTTCTGCATTCAAAATGGCTCATCCAGTAGAGCCTCTCACTCCCTTCAACTATCACCAGTGGAAGGAAGACATGGTGGTAATGCTCCGCACGAAGTAGCTCTTCAGACTCATAGAAGAAACAGAGGCAGTGCCAGCTTTAGATAATGACAAAGAAAAGTACTTGAACAGGCTTGATGAAGCCCATGGACACTTGCTCTCCTCAGTCTCTAGAGATCTTCGATTCCACATCCAAGGATTGAAGACTCCCAAGGAGGTTTGGGACAAGCTTGCCTCCTTATTTGATAAGCAGGATGAGATGAGGATCCATCAGCTAGAAAATGATCTGATCACTCTTAATCCATCCAACTTTGAATCACTGAATGAATTCTTCACAAAGTTCAAGAACATGATATATCAGTTGAAGCAATGCAAAGTGGAGAAGGATGAAGATCAACTCATCCTTGCCATTCTCACAAGGCTCAATGCAGACTACTCAGTCTTTGTATCCACCTTCCAAACAGTAAGGCTCACTACTCCAAATTGGAAGATGCCCACTCTTAATGCCTTCATCCAATCTCTTATTTCTGGGAATGAGAAATTGATCGAAATGAGGATCATTCGATCTTCCAAAGATCTGGCTCTGGTTGCAAGAGGAGATAAGGTAGCGAATGACAAAGGGAAGCAAAGAGATGAGTCTCCTGTGAAGAAAGAGCAATCAAAAGAGCCTTCAGGTTCGAAGAGAAGCAAGAAGAATGGAAAAGGCAAGGTCCTCTGCTCTTACTGTGGAAGGGGCTTTCATTCAGAAAGCTCTTCTATGAGAAGACAACTTGATGAAATGGCTCTTCGTTTGAAGAAACATAACATTTATGTACCTGCTAGCGCAAGGAAGGATGACTCTGAAGAAGAAGATGAAGAATACCAAAGGCACTGAAGGCTTGCTGCACATCAACACATGTCTTTCTCATTGATTCTGGAGCTTCCAACCATATGGCTGCATCTAGAGAATCATTCTCTTCTTTTCAGTCCTTTGATGGTCCTAGTATTCAGATGGGCAATAACAGTAAAGTCAAAACAAAAGGGAAGGGCTCTGTCAAGCTTGAACATGGAAGGTTCAAAGATGTGCTATTTGTTCCCTCCCTAGCTTCAAACCTGTTATTTGTCTATCAGATGACCCATACTGGATCTCCAAAGCGAGTGATATTTGGTCCTGACTTAGTGGAGATCACAGATATCTCTACTGGGAGCATCATAGTGAAGGGTGCTGCAAATCATGCTTCAAAAGCATATGAGTTCTCACATTTCACGCCTCCTTCAGAACCAATGCACTCTCAGCAGCCACTTGCAAAGGAAGGTAAAATCATTGCATCTACTTCTTTTACAGCTTCTAATAGTATTGCAGATCCATCTTTATCAGTTTATGAGATTGAGATTCAGGGTGACTCAGATCTAGATTCAGTCCCTACTTCCAAACTGGAAGCTAGGAAGATGACTGGAAACTCACCTGACACTCAGAAAGGAAAGACCCTTGCGCTATGCCATGCAATCTTACCTCCTTCAGAGAGATGCAATAGATTCCCTGTAAGATGCTATATGGCAAGGGCTCAATCTCACTACATTCAGAAGAATGGATATGATTATACACCTCTTCATCCAGCAAGAGACAAAGGTTACATTCCTCCTTCCTTCCATCATCATTTTTGGAGAAGAAGGAGAAGTCTACATGCCAGGCCCCAAAATACCTGTGCACATCACACCATGCATGCTGCTTCACTACCTCATAGAGATGAAGATTGCAGCAACATATTTTTAAGTTTTTCAAACTTGAGACCTGATTCTACCGTCTTAGATAGAGGGGGGGCTTTTTTCCCATGTGGTTTTTGCCTCAGCTCCTTGTATTAAGCAGTTACTTTATTTTACTTGATGTAATGGGTGACCTATGGTCTTAGTTATCAGGGCCCATAGATTGTCCAAGTTAGCATTCAGGGGGGTGTTAGGATTATTAATCCTCCCTTGTCCAATTTGGTCATATGTTTAAATCAGGAGTCATGTCTAAATCGGGAGTCCATCCAGTCTATTTTTAGTCACTAGCATCATTGGGTCCACTTGGGCTAATTAGGGCACATGTTTCAATACTAAAGTGTGGGGAACACTAATTGAGGCCTACTGCCACTAATTGCACTTGATTGCATCAGTTTAGGAGCCTCCTAGACCAATCCCTACAATTTAGGAGCCACTGGGAGTGCCGAAACCAACCAAGGTCAGTTTAGTTGATGACTAGTCAAGCTAAGTTAGGAGTCAGTTACATTCAGTTCTAGTCCTCTACATTCAGTTAGCACCAGGTTTACATGGCTGCACTCAGGAGGGGCGCATTTCTCACCTACCACAGTCAGTTAGCCTTAGTCAACACTGACTGTAACACTTGAGTTGTGTTTTAAAACTCTGATGAACTCCGGTTATGGTTTAGACAAGGTCAGTTAACTATTGAGTCTCCTCCGATAGTGATTTAGACAAGGTCTTAGTTACCTACAGTCAAGTAGAGTCTAATCAATTCGAATTTCCTCATGTGGATTCGAATTGCATATGGCTATTAAAGCCATTGTACATCATTGTAATTATTATCTAATTACCTTTTTTATTAATGAAAGCATTCACAACTGCAAGCCATTTTTGCACTGTTTCATTCTTCAATTACTGAGTAAATTGTGTGATCTATCCTGTGAGTTGTGTGTTTGTCCACAGATCCATGTGCTCAATTTAATATCCTGTAGGTGCCTTGGATGAGTTAGGCGTCAAATTGGAAGCTCCAACTACTCGGGATATGCTGGAAGGTAATGGGGCTGAGGTGGAAACCAATGTGAGTTATCTCCTCCCATAATTGCATATCATAAAAAATATTGCCTACATTGCGATCCTATTCATCAATAGCACCCTATGCCGCCCTCCTCTAGGCTCTAGCCCTTGCCTATACCTCGAATCTCAAAGTTGATCCTCCAATTACATCAGTTAACACTCTACAATTTTGATGAAACTTCCCATGCTTAATGAGTAAAGGGTACATTTTTATTAAGGTCATGATAAAATAATTTCAACAGTCAATGCCACCAACATCAAGCTACATAGAGGGGTTGATGTGCTTGATTAAATGCCAATCTTGATTAAGTCAGTTGAATTCTGAATGGGATCTAAAATTCTACTTTTTGCATATGAAGTCCGATGAGGTTGGAAGTTGGAACCACTCTCAAACATCCTAAAACAATTAATGGTATGTTAAAAATTTAAGTATAAGGATAGAAAATGAAAGTTATGGAGAATGCCACTTTTACTTTAAGAATTTAATATCTTTGGTTTTAATAACATTGCCAAAACTTAACCCATGGATTTATTTCCCAAATTCCATTGAATGTTTTTAGCAGGGCAATGTTTTCCAAAATATTGCGATAGATTCTCAATATATCGCGACACATTCAATATATCGTGATATATTCAAAATGTTGTAAATGTCGCGATTTTTTAGTGGCGATATATTGCCATGGGGAATGACTCATGATATATAGCGATATGGGCGATATATCGCCGATATATGTAACTATGGTTGGCATCATCTCCAAATACAACACTGAGATGAGAATCCTTCTCAACTACTTCTGAGATATTTTCTTTATATCCTGTCATGTGTCTAGATGCACCACTATCTATGAGCCAAGTATCACTAGTGGTGGGAACAGTACTTGATAGGGCTGATATGAAGAAGAATTCTGTACGATCTTCATTCTTATATTTCTTGTGATGATGATCTTCTTGTACATCAGCAGTTGAAGCTTCATGCTTCCTTTTGTGTGAACTTCGACAGCTACTCGCATAGTGACGGTATTTCTTGCACCTGTAGCATTGGATCTGAGATGGATCCTTCTTTTGTTTCTTCTGATCTGGGGGAGGACTTGATCTCTTATCTTGATGCTTGTGAATGTATGGCTTCCTTCCCCTTCCCTTGCCTTTCTTGGCATGAGATACGAACGCTTGATTTTCCTTAGGTTGAGTGCCATGAAGTCTTTGGCGTGCTGCGATTCTTGTTTCTTCCTGAGTGCATTCTTCCCATAGTTTATCAACTTTGGGCAACTTGGTTTGACCACTTATAGTTTGTATGAAAGACTCCTAAGATGGTGGGAGACCATTTAAGGTGGTCATAACGAGATCCTTTTCTTCAAGATTGTCTCCACTGGACTTTAGCTTGTCCCGGAGCTCGGTGATCCTCATGAAATATGAGGCAATATTCTCGGACTTCATCATTTGCATATTCGACAGTTGATTCCTCAATGTGAGAGTCACATTGATGCTATTGTGTTTAAATAGCTTCTTTAAGGTTTTGAACATCCTCCTCGTTGTCATCTTTTCTAAGATTTGAGGAACCAAGTGATCTCTAATTGAGTCCACTAAAATCCTCCTTGCTTTGGCATCATTCTTACTCCAGAGAGGTTTGTCTTCTTCGGCTTCTGGTTCTGTGACTTTTACCTTTACAAACTGTACTAGGTCATTTTCTTCTAGTAGAAGAAGAACCCTAGACTTCCAGGAGATGAGGTTGGAAGCCCCTTCCAAACGATCTTCAACCTTCATGCTGATCATCTTGACTACAGATCTGGATCTGAGACCCTAGCAGAGACTAGGTCAAAACTGAAGGTTGGAGTTTTGGAAAACTGACTCCACGGATAAATGCACCCTAGAGAGGCGAGTTGAGAAGAGGTAGAGTTGAGCCATAACTGTGGAGGGAGTAGGTCAAAAATTGGAACCCTAAATTCTGTTGCAGCTGCAAAATTAGGTCAAAATTGAAAATTCTTAGAATTGAATTCTGATTTCACCAAAAGATGCGCCCTCCTTAGAGCAAAAATCCAAAGGCTTTTTCTGCCAAAAAGGTGAGTGAAGACCTTGAAAGATGAAACACTAGTTCCAATAGAGTTCCGACAATGGCTTCTTCTAGCAATGCTCTGATACCATGTTAAATTTTCTTAAGATTATAATAGTATATCTTAATTGCATTTATCAATAGGATCACTTGAAGATAGACAAAGCACAGAACAATAACACGAGTATTTTTCACCTAGGAAACCCAAATGGGAGAAAACCCAACAACCTTCGTCTAGAGATAATAATTCTGAGATCAGAGTACAATGAAGAAAGAAATAAAAATATGGAAATGCTTTCCAAAGATGGAAACCCTGAAATCAGCCTTCTTTTGCAGTGTATGCGAACTTCTCTCTCTCCCAGAAAACTGCGCACTTCTCTGAGCTGCTGTGTTGCTGCTATGTGTAATAATGAGGAGGGGCGCCTCCTATTTATACTGTTTTCCCACTAAGAATTTAACTAGGGCTGACTTCACTTGGGGAAGGAATATAATTTTATATTTAATAATTTTATTTTATTTCTTTTATTGATTGCTTTTCACCCCAAGGTTTACATTGTTCTTTCTAGGGTTTGTATGAATGATTACAACAAGTTCAACTCCCGAAGGAGGACAATAAGAATAGCTTTTGAAGTTGCACAAACTCCAACACTGTCAAACAAACAACCGAGATCAATTTTCCGAACAAGAAAGAAATACAATTGTAACAAGGTAAAAGAGCCTATCAATTGACAATAATGCACGACAACTCCCTGTGAAACCATGAAGAAGAAAAAGATGCCAAGTCCCAACAATGCGCCTCTCTCTCTTTAAGTCGATACCCTGCCAAAAAGATCACAACGAATGCATGGCAAGATATTCACCAATAGATTCCCAATAGTTCACAGTGTATGATATTGCAATCACGAATCGAGAACATTCCACACAAGAGACCTAAGAATTTTTGCCGAAATATTTTCTCTATTCCAAAAGCCAAGAAAGATTCTCTCCATATGAAAGATGTATTACTTGTACCAAGACTGAAGAAGAACTTACTATCCATCTCAACTTTGCAAGATAGAGGCTATAGAGTTGCATTTGTGGATGGTTAAGTTCTTGTATGGTCAAGAGGTTCAAGCATAGACTCAGCAAGAGTGATTGGAGTTCGAGAGGGAGGACTATACAAAGTAATAGGATGTCTATCTCAAGCATTGGTACATAATAGTATCAGTTCATGTGAGCTATGGCATTGAAGATTTGCCTACCTACATTATAGAGCTTTTCCAGCATTGAAAAAAATGGTTACAGGTCTTCCAGAACTTCAAATAGAACATGATGGCATATGTAAAGGTTGTGGACTTGGCACAAATGCCAAGGGTTCCTTTCCAAACAACAATTGTAGATCCAAAGGGATCTTGGATTTGGTTCACTCAAATGTTTGTGGACCAATGCCATTATCATCCTTGGGTGGATTCCTATATTATGTAACATTCATTGATGACTTTTCGTGGAAAACATGGATCTATTTCATGAAGACCAAAGATAAAGTCTTCAGCAGATTCCAATAATTCAAGTCTTAGGTAGACAACCTGAGAGGAAAGAAGATCAATCTTTTAAGATTAGATAAAGGAGGAGAGTTCACCTCCAATGACTTCAATGATTTCTATAAGGAAGGAGGAATCAAGAGGGAGTTGATAGTTCCCTACATCCCTCAACAAAATGGGGTTGCAAAAAGGAATATTAGGTCCATTGTAGAAGTTGTGAAGGCAATGATTCATGATCAAGACCTACCTATGTTCTTATGGGCAGAAGCTACCAACACATCAGTATATGTTTAGAACAAAATTCCTCACCGAATATTGAAGGACAAGACTCCAGAAGAAGCATTTACAGGAGTGAAATCTGAGGTCTGTCACTTGAGGATCTTTGGTTGTCAAATATATATACATGTGCCAAAGTTGAAAATGACGAAGCTAGAACCTTCTGGAAAGAAGGGTACATTTGTGGGATATAGAGAGACCTCGAAGGCTTATAGAATTTACATCTCAAGACAACGTTATACTAAGGTTATTCAATATGTTACCTTTGATGAGGAGGTAGCCTTTAGAAGGTCTAAAGACTCTCACATGGAGATTGATGATGAGGAGCAAGAAGTTCCAAGACTTGAGGGTACACAACCCTCTAGTCTGGACTATTAGGAGCCTGTAGCACCAACTGAGCCAATAGAAGTTCTTAGAGATGTTGTTGTGACTAAAAAGAGGCCAGCATGGCTTCGTGATACCTTGTAGGATGCAGAGAGGTATGTAGCTCTCGGAGGTACTTTCAAGGAGAGCAAAAGATCTCAGGTTCTCGAGCTACATGGCATTAATGAGTCACATCATTGATTCCGATCCTTCCAGTTATGATGATGCAACAGAACAACAAGTATGGAAGGATGCCATGAGGCAGGAGTATCAATCCAACATGAAGAATGGTGTGTGGGAGATTGTTTCGAGGCCTAAAGGGAAGTCACTGGTAACTTCCAAATGGATCTACAAGATCAAACATGTAGAAAATGGCAGCATCGAGATATAAAAGGAGAGGTTTGTGGTGAGAGGATTCTTCAAGAAAGAGGGAGTGGACTATGAGGAGTCTTGTTTTCACACAGAGTGGAAATTTTGTGAAGGATAAATTTTTGGACATCTTCACTAAAATTGGCATAACTTTCTCATACGGAATCGAAATTACAAAATTCTTGGCTCGTTGGAAAGCTTGTTACGAGGGATATGTGGTGACATGATTTAGGGCTTATTTTGGTTTATGTACTGTTTCTTCATCTTATGATCTTCAAAATGGTATAGCCCATGCTTCTGGATTTCTCTTGTGATGGCACATGTCTCTCATGGATAGAGTTCATCTTTGATCTTAGTATGTGAGCCTATATATTGGTATATATTCTTGAAGTCATTGAATATGTTATGGAGGCTATGCTGATGGTTGTCTTGGAATATATCTTGATATAAATATTGATGATTATCTTGGATATTGTTGGCATAATCTTTGGTGTTTATCTTGACTGTTGTATAGTGTAGTATTGAATGAGAAGTTGACATGTAAGTAATAGATTTTGTGAGTTATTTCTTTGATCAACCTAAGTGTTTTCTTTGAAAACTAGTTTGACAAGTGTTGATCATTGTGTCTTTGACCTAAGTGGAGTTGGACTGTTATTGATTGTTAATGACAACCTTTGACAGTGTTGTAAGTGACTATTTGCTTGATATTTGTTTGAATTGTTGACTTGATTTGAGTGGAGTGAAAAATCATTTTGTGTCTAAGAGTTTATGAGATTGAATGAGTTTGACAAAGTTGGTGAAGTCTTTTATCTTCTTGGCTGAGGTTTATCTTGCTTAATTTTCAAGTCTTCCTTGACTGTGATTGAGATTGGTTGTGGTGTCATTGAGTTGAGTGTGATTGGATAGAGTTTGGTTGACCATATGTGAAGTCTCCTGGTTGCTCAAATGTGTCTCTTACTTGATGAAGTAGTCCAAGTGAAAATGGTTGGTTGACCGTCAGAGGACTTGATTAGATTGACACAAGTAGATGATTGATTTGGAACAGGTACACAAGAAGCTTGGTACAGGTTGGTTAAATTGAGCAGGATTGGAACAAGTCTCCTTATGTGCAGTTGGTTTGACTCACACTGGATGAGTTGTATGAACAGTTGGTTTGACCCAGGTGGACTGAGTTTAGTGTGCAGACTCAGATTGACCGAGTTGGTTGATGTGAGGGATAGATTGATTGGTACAACTTGATTGGACATGTTGATTGTATAGGTTGATGAACAGTGTGATACAGTGGACAATGATCAGTTGATGAGTAGTGATCAGATGATGAGTAGTGGTTAGTACTGGCAGTTGTTGTGCAGTGTGGTACAAATTGTGCAATGTAGTACAAGTGTTGATTACCAGGTCCGCAAGATTAGTGTGGTCGAGGTTCAGCTGTTTCTATCTTCATATCAGGGTGGCTGGATGGGACAAGGAAAGGGGGTTGTAGCCTCCTTCCGGTTGTAGCCGGAGAACTAGGGAGTTGCAGCTTCCTTAAGGTTGTAGCCTGTAAATCAGGGGTTTGTAGCCTCCTTCTAGTTGTAGCTAGAAAATTGAAGTCATTGTAATAAGGGGGTTGTTGCCTCCTTCTAGTTATTTCTGGAAAACTATTATAAAGGCTTTCGTGGTTTTCCCCTCAGAACTTGGGTTTCCACGTAAAATCTAGTGTACTGTGTTTCATGCTATGCTTTTGATGTGATGATGATACGATGATGATAATAATGTTGATGATGATATAATGATAATGTGATAATGCATAATATTGGATAAGTTGTTGATTGTTAATAAAAGTGCAAAAGTAATACAAGCTGTGCACACTGATTCACCCCCCGTCTCAGTGTAACTGGTGTGTCCAACAATTGGTATCAGAGTGGGTCCTTCACAGAAAGCCTTATCAGCTTGAAGGAGATCTTTGACACACAATGGGGTTCTCAATGAATGGAGTACCATTGACTTGTGAGTCAAATTATTATTTGATCTGGAAAATGAGAATGAAGGCTTATCTTGAGGCAATTGGTGTATGGAAGTCAGTTGTTACTTGATATACACCTCCAAAGAAAGTGAAAACAACAACTCAGAAGGAAGCAAAGAAAAATAATTCTATGGCTATGGAAGCCATCCTTGAAGGCCTAACATATATCCAAAAGAAGAAGATAGGGAAGTGCATCTCAACTAAGGAACTATGGGTCAGATTAGAACAACACTACTCCAATAAAGAAGAAGAAGCAAAGGTTATGGATTAATGCATGAATATCTAACAAATCTCCACAAGGAGAAAATAGGGTAGTGCAACTCAATTGAATAATTGTCGTTCAAAATAAATCAGCTAAATTTAGATGAAGAACAAGTAGAAGACAACCCCATCAAAAGGTCAGTACAAGATCCAGGTAGGTATGAAGGTAAGTCCCCTTAACACTTTGTTTGTAATGATTTTAAAGAGATATGTTTATCAGGTATAGAAAATAAGAGCTATTCTAAATTCATTGAATGCAATACTTCAGATTATGATGAAAATCCTTGCTCTTCGATAGGTGATAGAAATTTAGCTGATATTATGATAGATAATGAAATTACTAATGTTTTGCAAGAAGTGAAAAATATTTGTGAACAGAACCAGGTATTGCAAGAGCAATTGGACAAAGCTAAGAAGAGGTATCAAGAAGAATCTGAGAAGGCCACACAAACCATGATTAATCTGAAACTCCAAGTAGAAGAAGCTACCAGAATCAAATAATCCATATCCAAATCTTTGAAAGATAAACTTGAGAAGTTAGCCACAGAAATTGAAAAGCAATCAAAAGAAATTATCAAGTTCGGAAGACTGCTAGAAGATAAGGAAAAAGAGTTAATCTACAAGCTACAAGACAAAGATAGGGAGATAAGTGCCTACAAGACTAAAGAAACATTGGAAGAGAAGTTAAGAATAAAACAAGAACTTGAAATCAAATCCTTGAAGGCAAAGTTACGGAAGGTATGTCTGACAAACTTTGAATTTGAAAAAGACCTCTCATAACTCAAATAGGAGAATCATGCACTAAAAGGTCAACTGCAACAATCCCATGAGGATGATCAGAATTCAAAAGGACAGATGGAAGACAATATCCTTGATCTGCACAAACAAGTAGAAGAAGTCAAGAAAATAGAAGAAGATCTAATGAGACAACTCCAAGAAAAGATAGAAATCTGTCAAAAGCAAGAATTGAAGATCCTCTCTCTGAAGGAAGACCTGTCAAACCAACTACTCAATTAAAGACAAATTCAAAGATCGAGAATAATAGTGAAGAAAGTAAAAACTCTATCGAAGAAGAAGAAAAGACTAACAATTATACACTTATTCTCAGAAGATTCCATGATCAACAAGAATCAAGAGAAGTTACAACTCAGAGATATCCTATGATGTTCAATGGCTATTGTTACAAGTGCAATAACTATGGTCACAAAGCCATCCATTGTAGAGATCATGAAAACATCATGCCATGAAGAAATCAAGATGGGTTTTTCGTTCAGTGTTACAATTGCTATTATTATGATCATTTCCCAAAACATTGCAAGATGCAGGGACTAGTTAAAGTTTGGAGAAGAAAGCAAGTTCAATTGAATGATATGAACAACCATCAACCTACTAAAGTATGGAGAAATAAGTTAGTAGATTGCACCATTGATCAAAACATAAATGATGAAAATCTTGGGAAAACTCAACTACTGTTTTGAAGACTATTGACCCGTGATATGAAGAATATGTAAAAGGATCTATGTACCTAATTATCAGATTTGAGTATCGTAGTTGGTTCCAGCAGTATTTGTAGAAGTCCGACAAAGTAGCATCAGTGATAAGAGAAGCAATATTGCCAAAAGAAGATCTTGTTGCCATTAATGCAAATAGGAAGAAAAGGTGGAAAGGAAGAGAAAGATGATGACAGGGGGAGCATGCCTTGAGGGGGAGCAGTATGGTCAAAGAATGTTCCCCTTTCCATTGATGCCAAAGGGGGAGAGAAGTTGTGAATAAGGGGAGCGTGTTTTGAAGAAGAGTTATGGTGTTGTCATCAATGACAAAGGGGGAGATTGTTGATTAAGTTGTCATTGATGACAACATGTCTTGGTGCCCCTTGAGGAGCCCCTAAGGCTTAAGCAGTGTCTAAGGAGACCTTTTGATCATGTCCAAGCCCAAGTTTGAAGCCCTTGGAGCCCTTGGGACAATGACAAAATCCCTGAACACCATGTAGAGTGTTTAAGTACCCCAAAGATGTTTTATGGTTCCCCAGTTGTTTCTCTGGTTCCCCAGTACCACAACTTATGCTCCAGTACCCTACAAAAGTGTTGAAGAAGTTGCAAGAGTCTAAATGACCCTTTCAATGGTCATTTGTGTTTATTGAGGTCATGGTACCCCAAGAGAAGGTCTAGCAACCCCACAGGTGATGTCATGATGGATCTTGACCCTTGGAGGTCTCCTGGTGTGGTTGAGGTGGTTGAAGAAGCCTATGAAGCCCCTTGCTTGATGAAGAAGCCCTTCGGCCCACATTTGATGGCTTAATGGTCCTTGTCCCCTTAAAGGTGATGATGTGGTTATTAATGACTTAATGAAGACTTGGAACACTTGATGAAGATATTGATGTCCGTGTAGCCCTTGTTGGGGTCATGGAACCCTTGGAGATGGTCATTATGCATGAGAAGGTCTGGCACCCACATAAATGGAGGCATGATGACTGTTGGACACTATATGATCATTGATGGTGCATTTGAAAATGATTTTGGTCTTGGAATCCATACATATGGTGGTTTGTAAGCCCATGATTGTTGGGACCTCTAATATGATGGAATCTTTGGTCATGATGCCCTCATCACTTGGCGCGATGGAGTCCTATGTGATTGCCTTGAAGTCCATGCAAAGTATCTTGTTTAAATATTATATGATATCTTTGAAAAAGTCCCTGAAACCCTTGCATGTGGTGCCTTGGGTCTTGAACCATGGTGATGTATGGTCCTATTTGTGGTTATATGGCTATTGGGATGTAGATGGAGGTAGAGCCCACAAACGTTCCTTGATATGTTGAAGAAGACTTTGAAACTATTGTAGTTGGTGGTATGGTCTTTGGCAACCTCATGTGTGGGGTCTTTGACGTCCTAGGCATATTGAAGAATTTAAGGGTATTAGACCAAGAATTTGCAAATAAACCCATCATAGGGAGATAGTCCTCATCAAGCCATTTCCATTGATATGTGGAGCATCTTCTAACTCCCTACGGTTGAAGAGATATGAATTTTTGAAGTTGGTGTACCCCACCTTTTTGGGTGAGCGGACTAAACAAAAGAGAATTTAATTATTTGTAATTTTGAATTGCATGTTGGTCCAAGGTAATAACTTTCCTCCACAACCTATATAAATAAAATATCAAACATTTCATTTGTTCATCATCAATTCTCTCAGGAATTTCGCAACTCTTGGAGAAAAGTGCGAAATTTTGTGAAGGAGAAATTTTTGGGCATCTTCACTAAAATTGGCATAACTTTCTCATACAGAATCAGAATTACAAAATTCTTGGCTCGTTGGAAAGCTTGTTACGAGGGCTATGTGGTGACATGATCTAGAGCTTATTTTGGTTTGTGTACTATTTCTTCATCTTATGATCTTCAAAAAGGTATGGCTCATGCTTCTGGGTTTCTCTTGTGATGGCACATGTCTCTTGTGGATAGAGTTCATATTTGATCTTAGTATGTGAACCTATATATTGGTTTATATCCTTGAAGTCATTGAATATATTATGGAGGCTATGGTGATGGTTATCTTGGAATATATCTTGATGTGATCTTGATATAAATCTTGATGATTATCTTGGATATTGTTGGCATAGACTTTGGTGTTTACCTTGACTATTATATAGTGTAGTATTGAATGAGAAGTTGACATGTAAGTAATATATCTTGTGAGTGATTTCTTTGATCAACCTAAGTGTTTTCTTTGAAAACTAGTTTGACAAGTGTTAATCATTGTGTCTTTGAACTAAGTGGAGTTGGACTGTTATTTATTGTTAATGACAACCTTTGACAGTGTTGTAAGTGACTATTTGCTTGATGTTTGTTTGATTTGTTGACTTGATTTGAGTGGAGTGAAAAATCTTTGCGTCTAAGAGTTTATGAGATTGAATGAGTTTGACATAATTGGTTAAGACTTTTATCTTCTTGGCTGAGGTTAGTTGGTTGAGTTTTATCTTGCTTAATTGTCAAGTCTTCCTTGACTGTGATTGAGGTTGGTTGTGGTGTCATTGAGTTGAGTGTGATTGGACAGAGTTTGGCTGACCGTATGTGAAGTCTCTTGGTTTCTCAGATGTGTCTCTTACTTGATGAAGTAGGCCAAGTGAGAATGGTTGGTTGACTGTTAGAACACTTGATTAGATTGACACAAGTATATGATTGATTTGGAACAGGTACACAAGTAGCTTGGTATAGGTTGGTTCAGTTGAGCAGGATTGGCATAGGTCGCCTTATGTGCAGTTGGTTTGACTCACACTGGTTGAGTTGTATGAGTAGTTAGTTTGAGCCAGGTGGACTGAGTTTAGTGTGTAGAGTTAGATTGACTGAGTTGGTTGATGTGAGCGACAGATTGAGTGGTACAACTTGATTGAACAGGTTGATTGTACAAGTTGATGAGCAGTGTGATACAGTGGACAATGATCAGTTGATGAGTAGTGATTAGATGATGAGCAGTGGTTGTGTAGTGTGGTACAGATTGTGCAGTGTAGTACCGGTGTTGATTAGCAGGTCCGTAGGATCAGTGCGGTCGTGGTTCAACAGTTTCTATCTTCATATCAGGGTGGTAGAACAGGGCAAGGAAAGGGGGTTGTAGCCTCCTTCCGGTTGTAGTCAGAGAACTATGGAGTTGTAGCTTCCTTCAGGTTGTAGCCTGTAAATCAAAGGGTTGTAGCCTCCTTCTAGTTGTAGTTGGAGAAATCAAGTCATTGTAATAAGGGGGTTGTTGCCTCCTTCCAGTTATTTTTGGAAAACTATTATAAAGGCTTTCGTGGTTTTTCCCCCAGAACTTGGGTTTCCACATCAAATTTGATGTTCTGTGTTTCATGCTATGCTTTTGATGTGATGATGATAGTAATGCTGCTGATGATATAATGATAATGTGATAATGCATAATATTGAATAAGTTGTTGATTGTTAATAAAAGTGAAAAAGTAATAGAAGCTATGCACACTGATTCACCCCCCCCCCCTCTCAGTAAAACTAGTGTGTCCATCAGAGAGACCTCAAGGGCTTATAAAATTTACATCTCAATACAATGTCACGTCATATTGAGGTTAGTGAAGATGTTACCTTTGATGAGGAGGTAGCCTTTAGAAGGTCTATAGACTCTCACATTGAGATTGATGATGAGGAGAAAGAAGTTTCAAGACTTGAGGGTACACAACCCTCTAGTCTGGACTATTAGGAGGGGCCTCTAGTACCAACTGAGCCAGCAAAAGTTCTTAGAGATGTTGTTGTGACTAGATAGAGGCCATCATGGCTTCGTGATACCTTGAGGAATGAAGAGAGGTATGTAGCTCTCCATGGTACTTCCAAGGAGAGCAAAAGAAGTGTTGGAAGGCCCAATGATTCGGTCAGATGCTGGACATGTAATCAAGTTGGACATGTTTCTGCCACATGTCACACATTGAGATGCTACACATGCAGTGGGTTTGGTCACAAAGCCCAAGAATGTGCAAGTCAAAGAAGTCAACCTAGAAATAGTCCTTCCTATACATCAACCAGAAGAACCAATGAACCTTGGAAGAAGACCAATGCAAGAAGATTTGAAAATCAAAAGACAAAGACCTACAGTTAGGGACACTCTCAGGTAGGGAGACATGAAGCTGATCAAAGAACTGTTGGAAGTTCCAACATCTCAGTTAGGTGCTGGACATGCAACCATGTTGGTCACATTGTCGTACGATGAGGTGCTATAGTTGTAGAGGCCTTGGGCACAAAGCTCAAGATTGTTGGAGTACACGAAAACAACCCTTGAGAAGTTTCCTATACAGTTCATCAAGGAAATCCAACACAGATGAAGGAACAAATGCTGAAAGGACAAATGCCAAGAAGCAAGTATGGACGAAGAAGACCGAGCAACTACAAATAGGAGAGGTTGATCAGAGCAGGAAGTATGGGTTCCATATGGCAAGCCAAGTGTAAGGTATCTCAAAGACCTTAGCACACCTTGATTTCATCAGGCTGGAGGATGAACTCAAATAAGAAAGGATGATTACTCCAGGCATACAGACAGGTCCTAGGATCGTACACATTGATAGGGGGAGCAGTGAAGAATGATCAGTGATTTTAGATACAGGTATGTGGTCATCCTTTTCCATTGATTCCAAAGGGAGAGAGATGAATACAAAAGGGGAGCACGCTCATAGGGGGAGCATGAGTTGTTGTCATCAACGACAAAGGGGGAGATTGTTGATGAAATTGTCATTAATGCCAACATGGACTTGCACTGGCCCCACAGGTTGTCATTGATGCCACCAAGTCCCACTTGCAGTGCCTTGGATCCCTTACAGAGTGGGTTTGTGCCTTGAAGCACCTTGTACCCAGTTGACAAGGTTCCTGTACCCACAAGACTGGATCTTGATGCCACCACCTTGCTGAAGAGGTTGAAGACCCTGTTGATAGTGTTAAAGATCTCGGAGATGGTCCTGAAGCCTTGATGAACGATGGAGAAGCCCTAGATGAGTTGGAGAAGCATTAATGACCCATTCTGTGGTCATTCATGCTCTAATGGTGTCATGGTACCCCAGGAGAAGGTCTGGAAACCCCACAGGTGATGTCATGATGGATCTTGATCCTTGGAGGTCTCCTGGTGTGGGTGAGGTGATTGAAGAAGCCTACAAAGTCCCTTGCTTGATGAAAAATCCCTGAAGTAGTCCTCGGACCCACACTTAGTGGTTTGATGACCTTGCAACCCTTGTTGGGGTCATGGAGCTCTTGTATGATGATGAAGAGCTTGTATGGTCTTTGACATGCTATGGAACCCATGAACATGTCCTTGGTATGATGAAGAAGCCCATGAAGACTTGGAACCCCCGATGAAGACCTTGATGCTCTTGTAAAGGTCATGAAGCCCATTGCTTGCATGTTGGCATGATGAAGGCACCCACACACATGTGATGACACTTGGACACTTGCATTGGTTGATATGGTGTTAAAAATGTGGTGAACACACTTGCTTGCACTTGATGTTGGGGTGAAGGTGGTGAGTGTGGGACATGACATCATTGATGGCTTAATGAGGTGGAGGATAGTCTTAAATGTGGTAATGACTTATGGACAAATGGTAAGAAGACTCACCATTAGAATGGATGTCTTTGTGACAAATTAAAATTATAATTATAATATAATCAAAATATAAAATCAAAATAAATCTTACCTTCCTTACCATGATGTCGGCCCCATTTCAAAATACAAATTCAAATAAAAAATAAAAATTATTTCTGACAAGTCGACTCATTTTTTTTTGGAAAATTAGTATAAATACCCCATCGAAACTTCATTTTATCAGTGTGAAATTCAGAAGAGATCTAAGATTTTTCGGAGGTCTAAGGAAAAAAACGCAGTGGACTGTGGTGGCAACAGTAGGGACACAGACCCGAATTTCACAGCAGAGAAAGCATTTTTTTTGTTTAGTTTTTCTTCTTCTAAATCTCGGGTATTGTTGAGCTCTTGGTGGAGATACAATTCAGAACAACAGTCTATTTTATTCTTTTTTTGTAGACCTAGTTGTCTTGCTTGGGGTCTTTACCAGCTCACGGATTTTTGAAGAAAAACAGTCCTATTCTACTCAGCCTAAATAATGCGATTGCAGAGAAGAAGAAAGCCCTAATTTTCATACATTTACAGTTCGAATTTTGATCAGTGATTTGCTGCCCTCTTTCTTCCAAGGTTTGATATTGACCTAGTTTTGGAATGTATCCTAACTATTGGTGACCAGCAGCAATAAATACTCTTTTGGGGCAGCAGCTAGAATTTTTGAATAGTCCGAATTTTACAGTCAACAACAGCAGTGATCCGAATTTTTTTGAATGTCTCCACAGTCATGAAACATCCGATGTTTAACAATCTGGTATAAAGCATTCTTAGTCCTGAAATTGCATGATAGTCAGCTATGTGAGAGATTGTATGATTGGGTTAATGTGAAATTTTCTGGGGTTATCTTCTCTTGTTCTCTTGAAAGCTAAAGATGGAAACATGCAATATGTCATGGTTCTAATTCTTTTGTATGCGATCTAGGTTTTAGTTTGCAATATACAGGTTGAGCACAAAAGGAGTGTATAGAGGTGCTGTGATCATGATCTGGGTTGATTGTTGTCAATATTATTTGAATATTGCAGAACCTAGGGGATCAAATCCTAAGCTAAGAAGATACTCAAGGTGAACTGAGGCATAATTTGTTTTTCATCCATAAAGCTTATGACTTACTTTGATTTTCATAAGGGAATTTTCACATTGATATACTATGTAGTGTTAGTTTTGTACCTAGGGAAGTGTTCCCCTAGTGACTTTTGCCTTAGTGACTTAGAGAGGGGACATAAAGTGACCCTTGCATTAAATGACTTAAGTAAACGCATTCAATTTAACTTTAGAGCATTAAAGTCACTTTTTGATAAATTTAAGTGGGTGAGTGAAATTAATATTTTAAAAATAAAATATGAGCATTTAATTTCAGCCCTTGATCTAATCTAATCTCCACCGTTAGATTAGACTCACCCTAGGGTTTTCTCAAAAAGGCACGGGAAAGGCATTTTGCCTCACTTTTGCAAATTGAAGTGAGAAGAGAGAGCTGAGAAGAGAAGTTTCATTTTTTGAGATAGAAAGGAAAAATTTGCAGTGCGCAAATCGAGGAGAGGACAACAACATTTATTGCTGGTCCGTACAGTCCGTACGGTACAATTTTCAAAGCAGCGGGCATGTTTTTCAAGGCAGATTTTTGGGCACGATTTTCGAGAATTTTTTTTGGGCACAGATTTCGAGGTCTGTACAGTTAGTACGATCCGTACAGCGGCATAGAAATCGAGGCAGAAAATAGAGAAGAAAAAAATCTGAGTTTGATTTTTTTTTCTTCTGTTTGGTGCGGAAAACGAGGTTGAAATTCTCTCTTCTGGGTTGAGATAAGTTGGTCTGAAAATTTTTGAGTTTTGCTCTAAATTTCCCTATAATAAAATCTCTCTCCCTCTAACTGGTTTTCCCCTAGTGGGTTTTTCCAGGGCCATTGGCCAAAAATACTAGTGTTCTGTGTGTTGAATGGCGTGCTGATATTTTATTTATTGTCATTGAAAAAGATTAGTTACAACAGTGTTTTAAGTCTGAAATTTTTTGTTTATTTCCAACACTTTTTTTTTCTGAGAATGTCATAAACAAAGATATAATTTTTACTTAAAACCGGTGGCTGAAAACTTGTGAAAAAATCTAAATGTAGAGAATGATGAGAAGAAATGTATGGACAACAAAAATGTTGTGTATTAATATGACATATCTGAGTATGATCTTGAAAATGAAAACAACCATAAGCAAGAGAGTGTTAAGAAGCCTTTGAAGATTCCTGTAGCAACTAGGATTTATGTTTGAATGAAGAACTTGAGTGCACCCGTAAACCCTTGAATGAAATATTGATTAAATCCAAGAGAGAGAGAGGCAGCTATAGGAATGGTTAATAATACAGAGGTCTGGAGACAATAAGTGCATGGGCATTAAATATTGCAGTAAACTACACAGTTGATCATCTATGACATCACAGGGAGAAGTGGTGTGATACGAGAGAAAAGAAGATGGTATGACATCATGAGTTATGGGTTTGTCAAGCATGAGTAAGTTATATACAGTGCTCTAAACTTGGAATCTCTGCAAGAATAAAATTGTGAAACTAGTGGGATGTGGTCAATACAGAAAATGTGCAAGCCATGGACAGAGGCAGAAAAGAACAACAATAATGATCAGTGTTTTGATCTATTCAAAGGACAAAAGGCAGCAATTGTGTTGTATGATTACAGTCCTTGAATGACCAAGAAATTGTGCAGCGAATCTGTGTTGAGAATTACTCTCAGATTGCAAGTTTGTAGGCTGCTACAGTTGAAGTCCGATCAAGTTAGAAGAGGTTAATGATGACATACACACCCCATGATGATGCAAACCCTACTCTATGATGTTTCAGATCTTGACGACATATACTTGTTGATATTCCATGATGTTGACCAGCATTGATAAGCAAAGATTGGCTTTGATGATCAGTGTTGCAGCAGTAATGAGCAGCAGAGATGAGCAGCAGTGATGAGCAGAGATGATGAGCATGAGCAGAGATTGAGCAACAGAGATGGTTAAGCAGCAGATTGATGACAATCAGTGATTGGCATCAAGCTTGCAAGTACTGATTTGCACTTGAGGATTGGTCTCCTCAAACCATTCTTAGTTGAAGCTAAGAAGCCAGACTGGGTCCTGTTTCAGAGTTGGTGCTCTTCTTATCAGTTGGTGCTGATTATAATCGAGAAGATTGTTGTCTTCCATGTAGATAAATAAAGATAAAAATTCAAAATAATCTTGTATCTCTTGATGTGATGATTGTATGGTTGATTTAGCTAATGCATTTGATTATGCAATTGATGACATATTGATTGATATACTTTGGTTGACTAAAAGAAGGAAAACTGTTTATAAATTGCTCACACACTGATTCACCCCCCTCTCAGTGTGGCCATTGTGTCCAACAACTCACACTAGGTTACGGACAATCAGAGAAAAGGTATCTTGATTAATGTCCTAGACCACAAAAGATTGCTACCAAGAGAGAGACTTAGAGTACTGCTTGTATAGTGAGATATAATAGTAAAAATTAGATTATAGAAGTGTCGGTATTTAATGAATTAAGCATAGGATCTAAGTAGAGAAGAGTGTTAGGAGAAGATGGATGAATTTCTACCTTAGGGGATTTGAACTTAGGAAAACAAAATGGATCGAGAGGTAGAAATTATCAATGATTTAAGAGCTTCCCTAACACTTCAAACACATTACTTGGATAAGATGACTACAATAGTGAAAATCCCAAGCAATTAACTAGTTATAACTCAAAACCACATCCAACTAGCTAAGTGGGACGCACTTCAAGAACAAACCAACACCTTATCTAAGGGTAAATGGGGTAAAAAATGTGTGAAAGGAAACCCCTAGAGGTTTTAGGCCAAGGCCAAAAATACCCACTTGCAAGATTTTAGAGATTCCTAGTAAATAACTTAACAAAAATTCGAAGGGGTTTTAAACTTAGATATGATTTCAGCTGACTATTGGAATTGAAATGACGTAAGAGAGAAAGCTGAGATTCCTACCCGGTTCTTGAAGAAAAATGTCGGTGTAGTGACAACTATTCTTGTAGAGATCAACTTGAGAGAAGATTTGTGGAACTCTAGCTCAAGCCAAGTGCGCCCTAGGTGACCAAGTGCGCCCTTCTCTTGCCAAGCAAACAACAAAATATCAGTTTGATTCTCAAGAGAAAAATGCAACCGTGAATCAGAAATATAAGAAGAAAAATCATTAATCAAATGACATAAAAATTTCACTCCCTAGTTGCCCAATGATTTGGTGGAGGAAGCAAGAGAGTTTCTCACTAGAGTGCCCTCTCCAAATCCCTATCCCTGCTCACAAGTTAGATTCACCACTAATTTGCCAAGAGATGCCATAGACATTCACTAGTGCAAAGGAAAAATAGCATGCAATCACTATCTCGAACATTCACAACAAGAGACAAGTTTTCTGCTGCAAAATTCTCTTTATTAACTCCAAGAGCCAAAAGTCCCTACACATGAGTTGCTCCTCCCTTATAAAGAGATGGTAGAGCAAATCCCTAACCTCCTCAAAATGAAGGGCTGATATTATAAGATACAAATCAACAATCAATGGCTGAGATCACTTGTTTTCACAATATATAGACATGCCAAGAGGGAGGGGCTGATTTTCCCCCATGTGCCCTAGGTAAAAATGAAGTGATAAATATGAACGTACAATGATAATGTGTCACCTAGGGGTTGTCTAGAGGCTGTTTTATCCTTCTAACTACACAACATAACAACCTAAAACAAAAGCAATCTAAGATATGAAGTAGCTGCCCTGAAGAAGTGTGCCCTCGTCCATGGGTCGATTTGCCCAAGAGAGCCCAAAATCATAATGTGATGCCCAAAATATGTAAAACAATGTCCAATGTGCCTCTAATGTATGATAGAAATAATCCAAGTCACTTCCTTGCCCACATTTCACCCTTTGATAAACTTTTATAAACCATGCTCACTTAATTAATTTAATTAATTTGTTGATAATGCTTGTAAATATACAAGTCTTCCCATAATGATGCTTTTCATTGCCCGAAGTTCTGATCTGAATTCATAAATGAACGTAGAGGTGCAAAATCCATAGGGAATGACTACTCATACGCCATATATCCATCTCTGATGTGATCTGGGAGAAAATCCATGTCCAATAACTAAAATATATGGCCCTGTAAATAATAATAAATGCATATCTGGGCTAAAGACCACCGAATAAGGCATGGAATGGTCCGATGGATGTCCATAGGCATAATCGAATATAAAAGTGCCCATAGCAATGTTACAAATATCATGTCGACGGTCCAAAAAGAAATTATCAAATTTATCGGCGAAAATGTCGACAAACATCGACAAAATAAAACTACAAAAATGCAAAAAATCACAGTATATTCAAAAAAATCGACAAATATTGTGATAAAATCTTGAAAAAATCGCCAAAAAAGTTGGGGAAAATATCGGGGCGATATATTGCCGATATATCGCTAGTGAGTTAACATTGTGATATATCATGATGTTGCCAATATATCACCTCTGTTTGTAATAGAGGTCCATAGACACACCCGCTCCTGGGCCCCGCCAGGTGACCAAGTCAAACTTGGTCAAACATGGTCAAACATGCCCAAACTGATGACTGGACTGAAGTTGAATGTATTTGTGTGGACACGGTATATAAAGGACTATTCCAAATTATATTAGCATTAGACATAAATCATAAGTGGTATATAGCAATGGTGACCATAACAAACAATGTGAAACAGAGACCAGGCATTTGATAGTTTTACAACATTAATGAAGTCTTAGACATATGCTTAGGTTCACATTCACTCCCATGTACAAGGTGGGCCAACCCTCACTTACTTTAGGTAAAGTGGAAGAAAGAGAAAGGCTAGGTCGGGTGAGGTTTGACTTGTGCGGAAAAGACTTAAGATCTCTTAGAGTATGGAGGAAAACATGGAAACCATAGTGACATATGTCGGGCAGAGAACATTAGGGAAGGGAGGTGGCTCACAAATGTTTAGAGTGATTAAATGGTCTCCAATAGGTTCTAGCAAGCATCCTTTTTATAACAATTGATTTAGCTTTAACAACTTTTCAACATTTACATTTATTTCATAATGATCCTTCCTTCACTAGCCAGCCTCCAAGGGCATTCGCCCTGGATAGCCTTGTGGGCCCCAGATAATGACTTGGTCTGACCTCCATTGCCTGCCACCATCCATAAGTGCAATGGAGTTACCACCCTATTGCCTTGTAGGGGCAAATATGCTTACATCATATAAAGGATGAGTGCTCATCCCTTGTCCATTTACTAGTTACAAAAGATTGTAATCACTTGCATTTCGTTTCATTTCTTGCCCCTCTTATGGTTTTACACACACTTAAAAGCACAACTATTCGCAGCTTTCACCATGGGCTTGCATTTCATTTCAACAGAGGAATACTTGTTTCGAGGACTTAAAAGAGGCCCTTTCACACTCTAGAGTCGAGGCACAAGTGAACATGGAGTCTACCCAGCAAAGCAAGGTGGAGGGGGGGGGGGCTCTTTGATCTCAAGAGTCCTATCCATGTTAGGGGAGATAATCAGTAACAACAGACAAACAAATGAGTGGAAGGCAAGTGAAAGGTGGTGCCAGGAGCAGATTGGGAATGGGCTAAGTTGTACATGGGCTAGTCCTACTACCGAGCATATGAATAAGTCTTAACATTTATGTTGCTTAACCATTCAATTGTTAGTCCAAAAGCAACTAACATATCATCACCTCACAGCGACCACATATGACTAGTCACATCTACCAATTGTTGATGTATTTGTAACTTTGGAAGATATTATGATGTATATTATCATTGTATGTTGTTGTACCCCCATCGGAGATGTGTTTGCCTCCTTTCGAGATGCCATTATTGTGTATAGACCTTGAGGTACAACCTCTGTTGTAAGTCGAGGAAACAGTCCCCAATGTAACATCATGTAATGTATTTTTGGAGTCTCCCTAGGAGAAGTCGTCCCTGTTAGGGTAAGAGGTTGGCCCCAGTAATGTAATAGGTCAGTCACTTGAAAGGTATAAATAGGGAGGCGTTGTCCCTCATTTATACACACTTCACACTTACTCAAGTTCGTATGAGAGAGAGAGAGAGACAGGGAGGAGAGATAGATAGCTGTTGAAGACTTCTTATTACTGGGTTTGTTCATCGTATGATACAGTCTTTGTGACTGTACTATTTTGAGGAAGTTTGCGGGGTTTTCTCCTTTATGGTTTCCTTGGTAAAAATATTTGTGTCTTTTGTATCTGTTCTATCTTATGCATATTGTTGTACTTGTTATTCTTTCAGATAAAGATCCTAACTAAGCTAATAAGATCCAGAAAAACTAACATGCTATCAGAGCCTCTCTAAAAGAAGGCACTGTGTAGCAACGAAAACTAGGGCTTCCAAGTTCAAGGTCTTCTCTCAACAGATCATCGAGAAAAGAAGGCTAGGCTAACTCACCTCAGTAGGGTGCATCTTTTGGTGGAAGCAATTTCTGATTTGAAGAAGTTTCAATTTTCACCTTGTCACTGGCGCCAGGAGAAACTAGGGCATCAAGTTTTGGAGGCTTCCCACCTCAGTCTTTAGAAAATGACCCTGCTGAGCTACTTGCTTCAAGGAGGCGCATCTTTCTGTCCAAACAGAATTCCGAAACTCCAAGTTTGGAAAATTAGGGAAACTCTAGCAAACCCTAGACTAGCCAACTCCGAAACCGGGTCGAACACCTCAAATTAGTAAGATCTAATCTTTTCTATTTCCATTTGAAGTTCTCATTTGAAAAATGACTCACCATACTCAGTTTGAGGACAATCTTGGAGGGGATGATAACTTCCGAGCATGGAAGTATAGAATCTCCCTGATCCTTGAAGAGAATGATTTGGATCAGTACATCAATGGAGAAGTTCTAGCTTTAACCAAGTTTCCACAACTTGTTTTCTGCTGAAGAGATGAGGGAAGGCCTTGGAAAGTCAAACCCTAGCTTCTGACAATGGCCTCTTCTAGAACTTCTCTGATACCTTGTTACTTTTTACAAGATTATAGTAATATAACTTAATTGCAAATAAAGAACAGGATCTCTAGAAGAAAGACAAAGCACAGAAACAAAGAACACGAGTTTATCTTGGGAAACCCACTCGGGAAAACCCCAACGACCTTCGTATAGAGATGATAGCTTCGACAAAACAAAGTAGAAGAGAGAGAGAGAGAGAGAGAGAGAGAGAGAGAGAGAGAAAAGTCTCTCCGAGATAAAACCCTAGAAAACACTCCTTCTGGTTGATGTTGCGAACTTTTCCAGGAGAGAGCGAACTTGCTTGTGTTGTGTGAGTAAGTAAATGAGGCGCTTGGCCTTTTTATTTATACTCAATACAAAACTAACTTTTACCCTAACTGCGCCGGCTTGTCTAACTCACTGGGTCGACTTACCTTGGGGAAATATAAAATTAATATTTATTTTTATTCTTTTCTTTGCGTAATCTTCCCCAAGGTTTACATTGATTCTTTCTAGGGTTTACATGAGTAATTACATCAGTATAATCTCCCATAGGAGGTACAAGGAAATACAATACAAGTACAATAAGAATAACTTCTGAAGTTGTACAAACTCCAACATTTAACAATTAATGGTCAACCTAGGTAAAACCAAAGTTACGATCTTCAATGGGTTGAAGAAGTCCGTAGACGTTCATTACTTCTTCAGAGGGGAGGAGATCGAAATCACCAATTCCTACAAATACCTCAAAGTATGTTTTTTAGGACCTTGTTTTAATTTGCAACGGACCCTCTAGCCTCAGATTACCAAGGGTTATGGGTCTTTAGCTCTTCTCGTGAGACAATGTTTTTTCCATCATTTTCAGTACATCTCATCCAAGATGTCTCTCATGGACTCCCTTATTCGACCCACTGTTCTCTATGGCTCATAGATCTTCGATCCTTCCTTACTAAAGTTTGATTGGGCCTCAATTGAGAGTGTCCAAACCCTTCTCCTCCGACGCATCATTAGATGCAAGTAGACAGTTCCTCATCAAATCATCTTATAGTAGATTTTGGGGCTAGGCCCTTCTGACCTAAGACAATGTTGAACTAGTCTCTTTCTACATTGCATCCCGGGATTAGCCGACTCAGTGGATGGGTGAGATCGGTACCCGTACTTGACTTACTGCTCTTCTGAGACCATTGCCCTCTCTATCCCATTGGGTTGGGCTCAAGATTGGTTTGCAAGGATTTCAGATCTTTTAGGGTTTTTGGGCATTAGATTGATTACCTCCCCCAATTTCAGTATTCCTTGGATGCACCTGACCATCTCCTAGCAACCAGACAGGTGCTGAACAAGACCACCAGAGATGACATTTATAGGTAGTTTATCCAGATCACTTAGGTTAACCCCCTTGGCGGGTTACGCCCAAAGATGGTCTTTTATGTTGAGCACTTCTTGGAGCTTAGGGATGGGTTTTGTCACCACCTAAGTTGTACTTTGATGGATTTTTCAAGTGAGCCGACAAGGTTTGAACAAGCACACTTGTTCATGATCAGAGTTCAGAGGTCCACCAGGATTTTTCTGGGAGTCTGTTCAAAATTTTTGTAACACATGTTCATACCCCCTTGGAGAAATTGTAAAAAATGTGCTAGCATGATAATTTTTATAAAAGGATCGGCTTCCCAGACTTAAGTAGCAAGTCAACTAGCCCAAAGTGTTTTTCCCTTGGTTATTATTGGTTGTTGAACAAACGACTAATAATTTCTTAGTTTTTTATTCACACCTCCAAAGTTGGGGTAGTCATCTTGGTGTTTAGGCCTTAGGAGGTTATTAGAGCTTCTGTGTTAATGTTTTTCAACATGCTAGGCATTCAAATTGAGTTGTATGGACATGTGCTAGGTCGCCCTAGAGTTTTGTCTGATTCCGAGAAAATAAAATTTTCTCGCAAAATTAGGCCATTTTTAATGGTTTAATTAAAAAAAATCAAAGTGTAATAAAAGTCGGGTTCAAAGTCCGTTGTTGTCCTGGGAATGCTCGTTTTCACACTTAGAGAATCCTCTTTACCCTAGAGGCCACTTCTCATATGTTTCGGGCGGCTAAAACATCACGGAAGGCATTATTCAACTAACAAAGCATCGAAATGGCAAATGCATCAAATTGGCACAAAAGGACAAGTTTTAAAAGTAAAAAATGGCTTATTTAAAAGGTGGGACGACATGGCAAAGGGGTCCCATATGAATTAGCTACTTTATTCAAATGCTTTAAACTTTAAAGCATTAAACTTTGGATAGATTTTGAGTTACAAATGGAGCTAAGTCACCTTCACGTGAAAAGGAAAGCCCCCTCTCTTAAAATCGCATGGGTGGTGTATGACATGGCAAGTCAATGTGAGTTGATGGGCCCCTCATGTATTAATTATTTCATCCATGTGAAGGCAAAACTTAAACTTTGGTTATAGTTTCAAGTGAGTTTTGATTTATCTAGGAGTGGTGACATCAACTATGGAGGGAATGCGCCAACACCATCATAAGGTTGCGATTGCATGTTTGGTGGACCCCTCATCCATGTGAGGGGTGTTAGAGCTTTGGATAAAGTTTGCTTGGTAATTAATATATCATATGTAAGGAATACCATGGCTCCATAAGCTTACGCATGAGTTTGGTGAGGACTCCACGTGAGGATTGAAGCCTCTTTGAGATAACGAGTGTGTTGGGATGATGTGGCGCATAATGATTGGTTGGAGGAGTTAGGTGGGTGAAAGGTGGCATGCCTCTTTAGATTAATTCAGTTAAAACTCAGTTCATCTCCCACTCTATCTTCAGTGTGGGTAGCCCCCCAGGGGCTTGCTCTGGCTATAACTAAAACAGCCTTTGTCTCTTCCAAGCTAGTTAGAGTTGTGGGAGAAAGGATTTCTATTGTTGAAATATTGTATTGATCATTCATTGTTGGAATAAAAGAGAAGGTTTGGAGGATAAATTGTGGAGTGCTTTCATGTGTGGATTACCATTATCATCATGCTTTTGGGGTGAACTGCTTTTTTCCAGTTTTTACTATCAACTTTTGTCTGCCTGAATGATTCTTTGAATCATAGGAATAGATCATTGTAAGTAATGTTACTTAGTTCTATTTTGTTATATATGCTTAAATGGGTTAATATTTACATGTTAAATAAGATTATTTCTCATGTTATGTTATTTCTTTTTGCATATGTATCTTCACATCTAATGAGTTTGTTGGCAAGATTTATCTTCTAGCTTTCAGGTTTGCCGTGATTGGAAGAGCAGTGGTTCAAGTTTGATTCCACTTATTTTTCAACGAAATTGCGAAGATTTTGTCCCTCTGTGCTTCACTAACAAGTTTCTTTGGCAGATCTATTCCAACAACAAGCACTCGCTCTCCTCTTCCTCCTTCAAAATTAAAATTGTTCATCTTGGTTACCGTTTATTATCTTCTTTCTTAACTCTATCTTGCAAAGTAAAATCTTCATAGATTTAATTAATAAGATCTCATTTATTGCATGCAAAGTTTCCATCTTTTTTATTAAAGAGATCTCGCTTAGATCACCATTTTGCAAGCAGTTTAAGGAAAATATTTAGCTTGTTAAGGGTAGTTTTTTTTGAGGTTTTAAAAGAGATAAATCCAGCATCTAATTGCACATTGTATTTGCTTCCTAAAAGGCAAGTCAAGATCCCAAAGAAAGCTTGCTTTCCTTGGTTATTTTACTGCATTTTTCAAAAATTTAACTAAGTATTTTTTTCGGTAATTTTGTGGGTTGTCCAAAGACACTTCCAAAGTGTTTTTGGGCACTTTTTACTGACGTTTGCTTGCTGGTTTTTAGCAGGTACATCCAAAAAGAGGAGGAGGTGTTGCCTGCAAATTGACTTTTGGGCCATCCGGAGCTCCCCAGGAGTGTCTCCTTCTTCCATTTTCACTTTTTGATAGTTTTGTAAGCCCTTGGGTTCGTTTTCTATAAGAACCAAGTGGCATTTTCCAAACATGCATTGTAAACGAGCATAATAAAAGATATCTCGAGTAGGCTCTTTCGAGCCCACTCCCCATCCACGCTGGGGGGATCCGCGTCGGTGTTCTTTTTTTGCACTTTTTTCATTTTTTTGTACTTTCCTTTAGTTTAGTTTTTCTTATTTATTTACAAGATAGTATACTTTGTTAAATGCTGCAAGCTTGATCATTTATTTCATATATTTCATATTTCATTTATCAAAGTAATACTACTACTTACCTCAGGACTTCCCGAGTCACCCGAAAGGGGAAAGAAATGTGTGGTAGGATTAATTAGATAACTTTCTTTATCTATTTTGCATTTTAAGTTTATTTCACCTTAAAACATAATAAAATCTACCCCTCCTTGCTTTCCCGATTGAGGTTCACTTGAACCGAAAGAGACTCTTGGAGGTCACATTTTCCCTTTTTTAACAAACGAAACAAATCATAAAATCTTAAAAAATTACTTAGACTCCATTGTGTGTGTGTTATCACATCTATAGTAGCCAGGCTACCATATTCTATTTTTCAGATACAATACATTTTTCAGCCAGATCTCTTACATATGAGATGTTGAGATGAGTAGTTTTGACGGATCATTATTTTATTTGTGGACTATTGTACTCTCCCATGTCAAGACTGAGTCTCCGGACATTCATATTTGAGGACTGATGTAGCCATTTAGTCATTTATAGAGCAGTTATTGATGCCCAGATTTATATCAGTGCTTTCTCATTGGACAGATGATGGTTCAGATGGATTATATGCATGATTATGACTCGACTTTTATTATATTGCGCTATTTCTTTTATTATATTGTGTTATGGTTATCATTGCTCTTATACTCATTCTTAGACATATACTAGCATTTAGTGTCATGATCTGGTGGTCATAAATATATAGACTTGGATGTATTTGTATTATGTATTGATGTCCCTACTTAGACTTGGAAGTTCTTGATCTATACTCATTGGTTTTACCTCCTTAGGGAGAATAGAGGTAGTCATTCCCACCATTGCTTTGGCTTGCTAATGTTGGATTCATCTTTCACTATCTCCACCCATCCATTACCTTCCAGTTTCGTTTTAACCCGACTTACTATTTGACTTGTGGCATGGAGGACCTTTCCCTGCTAGAACCTTTGTTGGACAAGCCTCCTTGTTTATATTGTGTCTCGGCTCTGAGTTGGTGACAGAACTTGCCTTTGGTGAGTTGGATTGTATGCCTAAATCATTCTGGTTGGTTGTTCCGATGTTTGGCACTGTGCAGAACTTCCCCTGGTCACTTGAGATGTTGTTGGCTACAATTGAAAGCTCATGTACTACTTGTATTGAAAAATGTTATTATGCACCCATGGAAAATGAAAAATGCTAAACTGTGTTTCTTAACATATGTGAAAAAGAGTAAGAGCAATGAAATGCTAAAATACCCCTTAAAGGGTATACGAAAAGGTCCCAAAAGCAATGGTTAAATATATCCTATATCCAAATATTGCTGACCTTATGAATTAGAATGTGTCCCAGATGAAAGCTGTGATTAGCTGTGCTTTTAAGCACCGGTGAAGTCCCAAAGGGTCATATAGGCCAAAAAGGCCATGGAAATAAAATTGATGGTCCTAATGAACTTGGATCAAACTTGATGTAGACATGATGCCCAAGTTGAATAAGCACTCTCTGAACAACTCAACCATTTGTGAGGCACTTCCATTCCCTGTGTTGTTGTTTGTCCGACATTGGTTATAGTGAGTATTTCCCTGCCATATCGAAAGTGTCATGATGTTAAGTAGGAAGTCACTCTTTGTCCTAGCCTTGTCAGTTTCAGCCTTCACCCTTCACTAGCAAATTGACTACAACTATGAAGTGAGTATAGTCGTGAAAGCAATGTTCCCCAAAGTTTCCGGGACATGGGGACGCGGGAGCGGGGAAACGCACATTCGGGACGCGTGGAGACCACCCCCAAATTTATGGATATTTGGGGGAGACGTGGGGACGTCTCTAAAATTATAAAAATAAAATAAAATATCAAAAATAATAATTCATTTGATGTATATTAATGATTGTGCAATGTAAATACTAAATATATCAGTTTATTTTCTAAGGAGTACCAAGTAGGAATTGTAAAATGTGAAAATAATGGGAAAATATTAAAAAAAAAATCACAGGGGCATGGTTGGGGAGGGAAAGTTTCGCCTAGGAGTCCCCAAGTCCCCGGGACGTAGGAAACGTGGAAACGCGTCCCCGACCCTGCGGGATGCGTCCCCGTGGAACACTGCGTGAAAGTCTAGTCTGAGTAATAATAAATAAATCCCTATATATGTATTTGGTTAATGTGCTTCCAGTGAAATGACCGCTACTTGTTGTGATTGTTGCTTAAATGATTTGTAGAGCATGTGTTAGCCTTATAACACTTGTAGCAGATGGATGATAGTCTGAGATATATTATTGGTATCTTGTCATTTACAGATGGTTATATTGTCTATTGGATATGGTTGATGATCAGGTAAAGACCTGAGAGGGGTATGAGTATACACCCTAGATGGATTTGGACTCTTTGAGTCTAATGAGATAGTTTGTTTTCAGTTCCGGGCACTTGCAAAGATGGTTAGGCTCATTTTACTCTCTTGATGCAGTTTTGCTTCACAGGATGATGTGTCTGAGCAGGGAGATGTTTTTATTGGATCTCTTAGGGTGCTGTATGGGGCATAAGGGGTGCAGCCACTTGATTGTACCATAGTACTCCCATTCCAGAGAGCCTGGTGGGATCAGTTTGACAACGCAGGCACCTTAGGAGGCTGTTTTGGTAGGTTCACATTTCTCGAGGCAGATTAAAAAATGATTAAATGGCTATTGAAGAAATCGATTTGGGCTACTGAGGCAAGGAAATGACATGGGATGAGTCATAATGTTGAGAGTGATGTCCTCCACACCTTCTCTAGCAGTTGCAGCACCTGATTGGGCCCACACCTATTTTTTGGGCATTTTTTATTTTGTGGAGCTTTCGGGAGGCTCACGATTTCCTCAAGGAGGCATAAAGTCAAAAAATTAAAATATTATATTATTTTATTGTGCCATGGGGCACCTAGAGGGAGTTAGTTAACATTGCATGGACCCACCATGTGCTTCATTTTATTTCTTGTTGAGTGGGGTACCCTCTTTATGGGTGATCTAGTCCACTTTGGTAATTTATGGTTATATTGATCCATGTATTGTATGTTGAGCTCATCTCAACCATTGATTAGAACATTTTATCTTTTGATCTTAGCCACTCGTTTTGAAAGTGGTTAGGATTTTGGTTCTCTCATTTCTATTTAAAGGAGAGAGCTTCTCATTTTTAAGGGGTCTTTGGCTCTTGGATCTGATTAATAGAAAGATTTTTTTTGTGGATATTTTCTGGATCTGCTTTGCATCTGATGTTCTTCTGTGGTGATTGGAAAATCTTTTGCTTCCTAGCATTTGAAATATTTTGTGAGATGTATACCTTTTTTCAAGATCTTTGTCTTGTCTACAGGAAGGCGTGTTCAGCTGGAGCGTTTTTGCAGGGGGACCTTAACTCGCTCAAATTGTTTTCGTCTTGTATCAGGGGGTCTTCATTAGCTTCATTGTGATCTATGATTAGATCTTGCTACTTTTCTATAGATCTAGCCTTTTGTTTCATGGTACAACAAATATGATATTGTTGAAGTTTGCTTGTGCAGGATAGGGGGGCGCATTGGTCACTTGGAGCACAACGTTGGTCCCAGAACTCACTCATACCTTCCAGAATTGATCGGGATGGCAGGGATCATCATCATCAAGGCATCTACAAGAATTTCCAGGTAATATCTAACAGGTAAGTCTCTTCTCTTTCAGATCTCAATCCATTGTACCTGCTTTTCTTCAATTTTTATGAAAACTCCTAAATAATAAAAATCCAAAAAAATACTTAATCGGGGAACCGCTTGATCTTTGAACAAACTATTTCTGGGTTTTGTAGATCGGGCATCCCCCTCATTGAATCATCCTCAACGCTGTCCAAATTGTGACTGGTTTGCCCTAGATGTGACTTTCTGACTGCTTAAACACCAGCGCCCCCGCTAAAATTTTGACTTTTTCCAGAAAATAATCACATGGGTTTGTAGATCAGGTCTCCCTCATTCTAGAACACCCCCAACGTTGAGCTAGTTCCTGCCAGGTAGCCCTAGATCTGAAAAACTGACTTTAAACATCTCAGCTTCCCTCGTAAGATTTTGACTTTTCCAAATTTGATTTTTCCTTAAATTTTCTAACTTGGGTTTGTAGATCGGGCCATCCTGATCTCATATCCACTCCAGTGCTGAGCTGATAGTCTCCTGGTTGCCCTAGATCTGTAGATCTGCCTCTCCAAACCCTTTCGCTAGCCCTCGTTCTGCTGGTTTCCCTGTAACTTGAATCTTCTGGGCCAAATACTTTTATGGGTCCATAGATCAGGGCATATCCCAGGTGGGTTCACTTAAACGATGTGCTGATACTGACTCCATTACCCAAGGATGAACAGACACTGATCTCCAAGCATAGCGCTAGCCCCATTTTGACCTCTTTCCCTGGGAGTTGACCATTCCTTGATAACTCAGGTAACCTGACATTTTCATATCTCTCACTATGTCTATCTCTTTGGTACTAGACAGTCCCAATTTTGTTCTTACTCACCCTGTCTTAGTTACATTTCCCAAGACAGCGGTTAGATTCATCAGTTGCTAGTACCTCAACCCTAGATCTAGTATTACCCCTATATTTCACTTTGGATCAACCCTCATATGACTGAGATCCTCATCCAAAGCCCAAGTCCACTTAGTATCATCATCCATAGATCTAGGGTTTCCAATTACCTTACACCTTACGTACCTCAAGCCATACTTGATGTGATCTGGTGTCTAGGTTTTATCTCTCCTGTCGGGAGTAGATCCGGGTCTCCCTCGTTGTTATCTTGGACTTAGATAACATAAGGCGAAGACTTCCTTTATTGGCGTGACAACCATCCATTTAGGAGTCTAGGTAGTCTTGGTTCCACCTCCTTAGTTGCTTTCCCATCTACCATCCATCCTGGATTCACCTCACACAGGCAACTACAAGGTTGGTGATAACAGTATGCTCTGCACCGTTGCGGTTCGACCGACTAGTTGGCTGCATCAAAAGTAACGTGGGTGACTAGATTAATTAGTTTTCACATCTCAAATTAACCTCCCTTGGCGAAAATCCAACGCCTCGATTTTATCTATTGCGGTGGAAAAAGCCACAAAGGAAACGGGAACAACTGGGCAGTGACCTCGAGACACCGTTAGGATGCACCCTTGTTGGTGTAGTGTTGAACACGTCTCAAAGACTCCGACCAACCCACATATTCCTTGCGGGGAGCGGCATTGGATAAGGGTTTTGGACACACTCCTCGTACTTTTGGGTATATCTAGAGTTCCCTTCCCACATAAGTTAATCAACTCATCTCCATATTAATCTAAAAATGACTAAGAGCACTTGCAACACTTTTCTTTCAACAATACAACAACACGTTTTATCTGTGGACTCCATTTTGGCATTGGTTCTTTACATTATACAATCATCTGTTTCTATGTGCTTTATATATCATGCATTGATCTTTATGTTGTGTTTAAATATATTCGGTTGCAATATCTTGTTCAAATATTTACTTTCATGAAACTCCTAAATAATTCAATCATCACCATTACACTAAGCCTTAAACAACCTTAGAAACTAATAGGGTCTACCCAGTTGGCCTAAACGAAGGAGTCAAGAACAAGGTGACAGCCTTGACTCAAGACTTGTCCCCAAGGACACACCGAGTGGCTTGAAGATTTCTGCCACGTTCCCGCCTGGTGTGTGAAAGGCGGCAACAGGTTCATCATTCGACCATAACATACTTTCTAACATTGAGCACATGTTCTTTGCATTCCTCCAGGCCAGTTAGAGTGGGCTCTCATAAACTTCGGGTAGAGACAGACTATCAGATTGACTGACCAGATAGGACCTGTCAGCTATGCTAGATACAGGAGGTCGAGATTGAGGAGCACTTCATCTTTCGATGCCCCATTCTCTATGACATTAGGGGGTGGTTTCATTGCTTATTCAGGGGAACTCAGACCCTCTTGGGCTTCTTCAGGTATCAAGATCAATAGTGTTTAGCCTTATACATATAGGAGGCCTTCAGGTTACGAGTCCATACTCTTCAACCTCCTATGAGAGCATACCCTATTTGGCAGATCACCTCCTTTCTGATGCTACCCTCAAGAAAGGCACTAAGAGACAGACCGACACCTCTACAGCGCTGGACTCTAGATCAATGTAGACCCGTTGGACCTTCCTCCGCCCCACGAGATTTCAGTAACATGGACAAACTAGATCTTCTTTAGGGAGACATATGAGATCGTTCAAACCTTGTTGGTGCACTATCTCTACCCGTCAACAGCGTAGTGGAAGATCTAGGTAGTCCACCAGGTCCCCATTGGGACAATCGACTATCCTCAGCTTTCTTTATTCGGTCTTGGATGGTAGGAGAGATGGATCCATTCCATAACAGATCTATTTCCTTCCTTTCCTTTCTTTTGGTTCCTCTTGTCCTTCAATCTTCATCTCCTGCAATACACCCCATCATCAGCGTAGGTATCTAAGCTCGGGCCCGAGGGTTCTTCATGCCTTGGGGTAGATCATACTACTCTACCTTATGGCACTTTACTTTTAGCATCTCGCCTTTTATAGGAGACCTTTTGGTACTATTGCATTGTAATTACATCATTGTACTTTGTAGTTCCTTTGACCTACTTTTGGGTCATCTGTCAGACATTAATAAAATTATCTTATCTTATCTTATCACCCAATTTAGGGCTAAAACAAAGTTAAAATGCAATTTTTATGTTTTTTTTACATTTCAGGGACTTTTCAAGAAGATAAACACCTCAAAAATAAATTAATAGTGGTACGTTTTATCACACAAATTGTAGTTGCCCCTTTTTGGATGATCCTATTCAGGACGGTAGAGGAGCTAGGAAACTAAAGAGGTGACCTAAGAGTATCCTAATCTCCAGAATACATTAGTTGTCACGCCAACCGGGATTCTCTTCACTTTATGCCACTTAAAGTAGAGTGACAAACAGGGAGACCTTAATCTAACAAAAAAAGGAAAGATCTAAGGCCAAGACACCAGATTAAACTATAGCTATAGAGTATGTAAGGTATCTCGCTAATAAAAACCTGCACCAACTATAGATAGCCACCTATGGTAAAATGATTGGATTGTGAGGCTTTACAAGAATGAAAATACAATCCAAATAAGTTATATTTAGATGGCCAACGAATGATGCACACGATCTAGGATAAAGATGCTAGGTGAGAATGGCTAAGTCACTACCCTGGGGGGTTTGATAGGGAAACCTAAGGATGCCCTGAACAATTATTTAGATGGCAATTAAAGCTTCCTAACACCTAAGAAAATTTGCTTGATGATAGATTTGACAATATCTAACTCAAGCAAAAGATGAGATCACAAACCAAAAAGACAACCTTCAGAAAAACAGGGGTGAAAGCTCAAAATGTCGGTGCCTAATCTAGATGGGAATATGGACCCCAACCAAGACGCCCTAGGGGATCTTGGGATTTTGAAGGATTGCTGCAAATATCCAAATTCTGAAATTTTAAAATTCCTGTCTCTAAGACTTCGAGAATTTGTATAGTTACTACAAATTAGGTTTTTTTATTAAATGACTAATGGATAGAAGGTAAAGTAGAGAAGAACAATAAAATCCCAAACTTGGATGTTGTAGAAGAATGCCAAAATGATGAAGATTACCCTTGCCTAGATCAGATGAAAAGATTTGATGAAGTTCCACTCCAAGTTGAAATGCCCAAGTGGTTCATGTGTCCTTCTTCTTGCCAAGCCAAGGAAAAACCAACTAGATTGGCAAGAAAAATAGCAAATAGAAATGAGAGACAAAGATTAAGAGAAATGATTAATAATGAGATAGAATCACTCCTCGTTAAACCAAAATTTGAGAGAGAAACAGAGTGAGTCTTCCCAAGTGATGCGCCCCTCCCAAATCGATCTCTCTACCTGCAAGTAAAAGTATGGATCCACAATATGCAAGAATTTTGATCACAAAATATGCAATCTCTTATAAATAGAACGAGAGAGATGCCCACATTCTAACCAACTTCATCCGATGGTTGAGATTAAGAGATCATTAACAATGGAGATTACATTTTACATTTCATACATGGATCACCAACAAGAGGGGGTGAACTTTTGCCTATAGTGCCTTAGTTGGGAAAGATACATCATAATGAAATAATATAACATGTGGTAAAATGATGAGGGGGTCACTTATGGGCTTAAATCACCTAGATGCCACCCTTAATACATAACAATAAGAAACAACATGATAATGCATGATATGCCAAGGTGAGGGGGCGCCCCTCATGGGGTCGTTCTCCCTAAATGAGCCCAAAAAATAGATGTGGATCTTGAGCCAACAAATAACGATGAAGAATGATCCATAGAGCCATAATACATCATAGGAAATTATCCCACCACATTTCCTATCCATAGAATAGCCAAATCGATTTCCTTGAGGTAGTCATGGTCCATTTTTAATGAATAAAATGCTGATAATCTCTGCCGAAAGATAAAAATACTCATAAATTTACTTCCCTTGCCCAAAAACATAAACTGAGTATGCCAATGAAATTAAAGACACCAAATCCACTAATAATGACTACAAATACACCATGGATCCATTTGAATAAGCATATGGAAGCCAACACCATGTCCAATAATAAAAATATGGTCATTAAAAGAATAATAATTCATAATATCCATGAATAATGACCAATAATCATCGAACCATGCTGGGAATGGTGTAGTGGATTTATATAGGTGTCAAATGTACAATCTCGAATCACTGTAGCCATATTTGCCTCGGGACCTGTGTTGATTCACATTGGGTTGACCAAGTAAAAAATGACCCAAACCGAGGATTGAAGTGAGATCTAATCAAACTAATGTACCTAAGGGGTAAAAGATACTCTCTTATTCATATTATTAGGCAACCATAACAATAATAACATGATAATGGTGATAAATCAATAAATCCAATAAAGATAAGACTGGTGTTAGGGTAACTAAATGATATTTTATGAAGTCCTTTATACATGCTCACTTACAAACTTAGACAAACCGCTACGATGGGTGAGGTGGATGAAACAAGGCTACAGAACAGGGGATGCACCCCCTTGTGCATTTCCGAGAGTTTCTGATTTTGGGGATGCTGGGAAACGTTTCCCCAGGAGCCCCCGAGGCGTAGGGAGTGAGTGGGGTGCATCCTCGACCTTGGGGGGCGAGTCTCATGTAACACTGGAAAAATATGCTCAATGCATTCAGGACTGGCACTCACTGAATGAAAAATATAGTCTACTGTATCATGGTAGCTCCAACTATAATGCATGTGATAACACTACTATTTTTTGATTTTTGCAAATAAAATCAATACAACTAACAACAAAATAAATACTTTTTTTAAATTTTTACAAATATTTGATTTTTAAGGTTTTGTGTTTATATCTATTTTTTGTATTTTTCAACTATATTACATAAAGTTCTGTGATTTTAAAATGAGAGAAGATGAGGGAAATAGACCTAGGTCTTATCCCTAGAGAACTTGAGAAAAATGTGGTATAGCCTTTTCTCAAAAAAATTGACAATACAATACTTAATGAATTAGGGAAAGGTTAAGAAGCCCTAGGTTATGTTAGCACTTGACCTAATTATGACAAGCAAGATGTCAAGGCCCAAAATAAGAGAGATCCTTCAAAATAAATAAGATAGATAAGATAATTTTATTAATGTCCAACGAATGACCACAAAAGTAGGTCAACAAGAGGAATGTCTCGAATCTCACCAACAAGGCTAACCTAATATGGATGAAACCCTAGAAAACCCTTACCTTAGATACCAAAGCAATGCAAGGTAATAGCTTCAAGATCTTACCACTTTTAACAGAGATAAAAGAGAAGAGATTCAAACACCAAGAAATATCCTTGAAACCCTTGAAATTGCCAAGAAATAGATGTGTGCACTAGTTAATTTTGATGTACACAAGTAAGAATAAAATTTTAGTCATATTTGATCCCATGAGCTTGCTTACAAATGAGAGGAGGTTACCTTATTAAGACAAAAGGATAACTTTTCCCTACTCTATGCCGACCTACATAGTTTAGATGATTGATGCTATATGGTTTTGTCCATGTATTTATGCTATTTGTAACTAATTCAACATTTTAGATGTTTTTGTTGACATATATGCATCAAAATATATATTTTATAAAAAACGCTCCCACCTTGGGAGCTTTTATAAAATTTTGCTTTTCGCTCCAGTGCCCCTCCCTGCTCCCCACAGCGTAGAGCTAAAATATCTATATTTGCAAATTTGGACAACAATTGTAAATTTTCCTTTAATATTCAATTAGGGCTAAACAGTGCATTCAAATTATCTACTGATAACCACACACGAATATCTTTTATAGTATGGAGCGAAATATTAAACTAAGAAATAAATCACAACATCACATCACAATAATGACACTACTATTTTGGGCATGGAAACCCCTGGAAAAACCCAAGATGGGAAAACCGGTACAACAGTCAGATATAGATTTTATTATGAGAAAATATGGAACGTTACAATCACCGCAAATTCACCCAAACTTGGAGAATGTAGCTACTCGACAAAATCACTAGAAGAACCCCCAGCTAAACCTCAGCACCCCCTGCGAGAGTGTACGACTGTTATCACATATATAGTAGCTAAACTACTATATTCTATTTTTCAGACAGTACTTTTTTCTGCCAGATCTCCTACATATGAGATGCTGAGATGAGCAGTTTTGCCGGATCATTATTGTATTTGTGGACTATTGTACTCTCCCTTGTCAGGACTGAGTCTCAGGACACTTAGATTTGAAGACCGACGTAGCCATTTAGTCATTACAGAGCAGTTATTGATGCCCAATTTTATATCAGTGCTTTCTCATTGGACAGATGATGTTTCAGATGGATTATATTGTATGATTATGACTCAGCCTTTTATATTGTGTTATGGTTATCATTGCTCTTATACTCTTTTTGTGACACGTATTAACATGTGGTGTCATGATTTGGGGGTCATAATTATATGGACTTGGATGTATTTTGTAGTATGTATTGATGTCCCTACTTAGACTTGGAAGTTCTTGATCTATACTCATTGGTTTTACCCTCCTTAGGGAGAATAGAGGTAGTCAATCCCACCATTGTTTTGGCTTGCTAGTGTTGGCTTCTTCATTCACTATCTCCACCTATCCATTTCCTTCTAGTTTTGTTTTCAACCCGACTGACTTCTTGAATTATGGCATGGAGGACCTTTTCCCCCGCTAGAACCTTTGTTGGACAAGCCTCCCTGTTTATATTGTGTCTCGGCTCTGAGTTGGTGACAGAACATGCCTTTGGTGAGTTGGATTGTATGCCTAAATCATTCTAGTCGGTTGTCCCGATGTTTGGCACCGTGCAGAACTCCCTCTGGTCTCTCGAGATGTTGTTGGCTAAAGCTGAAAGCTCATGTACTACTTGCATTGGAAATATTATATATGCGCCCATGGAAAATGAAAATGCTAAAACTGTGTTTCTTAACATATGTGAAAAAGGGCAAGAGCAATGAAATGCTAAAATACCCCTTGAAGGGTATAAGAAAAAGTCCAAAAAAGCAATGGTTAAAAATATGCTATATCCAAATATTGCTGACCTTATAAATATAAATATGTCCCGGATGAAAGCTGCGATTAGCTGTACTTTTAAGCACTGGTGAAGTCCCAAAGGCTCATATAGGCCAAAAAGGCCATGGAAATAAAATTGATGGTCCTAATGAACTTGGATCTAACTTGATGTAGACATGATGCCTAAGTTGAATAAGCACTCTCTAAACAACTCACCCATTTGCGAGGCACTGCCATTCCTTGTGTTGCTGTTTGTCCGACATTGGTTATAGTGAATATTCCCTTTCGATATCCAAAGTGTCATGATGATAAGTAGGAAGTCTTCCTTTGCCTAAGCCTTGCCAATTTCATCCTTCACCCTTCACTAGCAAATTGGCTACAACTATGAAGTGAGTATAGTCCTAAAAGTCTAGTCTGAGTAATAATAAATAAAGCCTTATATATGTATTGGTTGATGTACCGCCATTGAAATGACTGCTACTTGTTGTGATTGTTGCTTGAATGAGTTGTAGAGCATGTCTTAGCATTTTAACACTTGCAGCAGATGGATGATAGTCTGAGTTATTATTGGTGTCTGATCATTTACAGATGGTTATATTGTTTATTGAATATGGTTGATGATCATATAGAGACCTGTGAGGGGTATGAGTATACACCTTAGATGGATTTGGACTCTCCGAGTCTAATGACACAATTTATTTCTAGTTTCAGGCACTTGCAGATATGATCAGGCTCATTCTGCCTTTCTGATGCAGTTTTTCTTCACAGGTTGATATGTCTGAGCAGGGAGATGTTTCAACTGGATCTCCTAGGGCGTTGTATGGGCATAGGGGGTGCAGCCATTTGTTTGTACCATAGTACCCCCATCCCAGAGAGGATAATGGGCTCAGTTTGACAACGCAGGCACCCTAGGAGGCTGTTTTGGCAGGTTCACGTTTCCCGAGTGTTATAGCCCAAAATGACACATCTCTACCTGTGACCAATTTCCCATGATTTCGTCGCATGTGGGCACCTCATGGAAGTCACTGTAAAAACACCTATATTGGAGGACCCATATCTTGAGTTCTGTAACTCCGTTTGACCTCATTTCTGCACCGTTGGAAAGGTATTTCAGTTAGCTAAAACTTTCCAGAAGACACCAAAGTCTGAAAATGCCCAGAAATACCTTAAAAATGCGTTTTTTGTGTATGCGCGACTCTCCTTATGTGCAACCCGCGCATCACTCGCGACTCTTGTGTTTTGCAAGTCGCGCATGCATATATTCGCGGGTTGCTCTTGTGTAAACTTGTGTATCATGCGCGGGTTGCTCTCCTTCATAGTCGCGCATCTGTTTCTCAACATTAAAACATTAAAACACGCCTTTTGAGTTAGTTTGGGTAGTTATACAACTGACTCCTTCAGTTGTAACCACTTTGGATTCGCCCCTAACTTTTCTTCATCATATAAATAGAGGTAGGGAGGTTCATGAATGGCGACTGGAATTTCTGCATTGTTATGCTGGAGGAATCAGGACTCTCTTTGCCCACATCTTCGCCCTGGAGGTCTTTCCCTTGTGTTGCAGAGCTTGGAGGCTGAGTTCTTTGGAGAAGAGAAGCAGCAAAACCAGATCAAGGTTTCGTGAGGTGCCAACTTGAAGAGAAGGTATATTTGTACTTGTTTTCAAGATTAATAAAGATGTGATGTCCTTCTTCTTCCCAAATCATTGTTCAATGTGTGATTGAATCTTTGTTTATGATCATATGCTGATGTTATTCAAATTATTATTTCAGATTTATTTGATTATCATTTTTTTATATGTGGTCATAATGGTTTGAGGAAGGTATAACTTGTTTTGCAGGTCTCTTGGAGCGAGAGGAGCAAGAAGAGGATTGAAGAGAAAGCTTGGACCAGCCTTCAGTTTATCAGGTGTGGAGTTTTCTTATCTTTGAAACTTGCTGTTATATACTTGCTGAACATTGTGCATCTCTCTTTCAACCCCAGTACGTTGATGGCCTCTTAAACCCTAGCCATAGGATACTTTCCTTTACAACAGAACTGGCGACTCCGCTGGGGACTAGCCTTGTCTGTTTGGGGTTTTTTCTCTTGATTTCTTTCATTTTTTTGCATTGTTTCAGGTCCCTCTTGCCATTTAGGAACACCTTTTCAGTCTGATTACACACTTCCTCTGCCTTCTTTGAGTAGTTTCTGACCTCTTTTTGAGATTTTTGCTACCTATGCGCGGGTTGCTGTTGTAGACAGTCGCGTATACAGTATTGTATGCGCGGGTTGCTGCACTGGACAGTCGCGTCTCATGCGCGAGTTGCCCTTATAGACAGTCGCGCATGCCCTTGTAAGCAGTGTTTTTCCTCTTCTTGGGATTTTTCTTCTATTTTTAGGCTGTTGGGTAGGTCTTTTAGGGTCCTCTGCAGGTGCATGACTCTAGGGAGTTAGTTTCATCC
>LPNX010129986.1:432515-444710 GCA_001517045.1 Pseudotsuga menziesii | reverse complement strand
TCTTCCTATCGACTGCAACACATCTTGCTCTGGGAACGAGATTTAGAGTTTTATGACAGTACCTTGGGAATTGTTGTCCTCAATGGCAATTTCCCTCGCTATCGGGTAGTGGGGATACCTTAATGTCTCCTACTCGATGGATTCTTCAAGTGTTCGATTTCAAGTCCTTGTAATCACACTTGTTAGAATGTACTAGGTACCTTGGGGACCATTTTCATTAATGGTGGTTTCCCTCGTGTTTGTTAACGGTTCTCATTATTGATCGGTAATCAAACGGCTTCCTCCATGTTCAACTTCAGCTCCTTTATTCGCATGGTGAGGATTCGTACCTTTTTTGGGCGGTTGGGATTGAAGACCTTGGGCTGACAGTAGCATTGTCATCTTTTGCTATTGCCCAAGTTGCGCAAGACCTTGTTATACTTTATATGAAATTTTGCTGAGACATAGATCCACTTTGTATTTTTGTGGCTATGATCGATTGTTGAGCATGGATCCACCTTGTTCATTTGTGGCCATGGCTCCTTTAGATTTGATATGGCGCCTTTTTGCATATTGAGCGACCATTATAGTTTCATCAGTTATACATATGTTGGATCCGCCTGTATCTTTATGGCGATGATTTGTATATGGACATGTATGTTCCAGAGATCAGTTTTTCTGACATTTATCTCTCTTACAGGTACCTTCACTCGAGCCTTTTGATCTTGGTTTCTCTGCTCTCTCCATACTCAGCTGTTTCCTTTATAATGTATTTCGGCTATCGTCTTCCCCTCTAACCTCACACATTAGGGGGCATCTGTTATAGCCCAAAATGACACATCTCTGCCTGTGACCAATTTCCCATGATTTCGTCGCATGTGGGAACCTCATGGAAGTCACTGTAAAAACACCTATATTGGAGGACCCATATCTTGATTTCTGTAACTCCGTTTGACCTCATTTCTGCACCGTTGGAAAGTTATTTCAGTTAGCTAAAACTTTCCAGAAAACACCAAATTCTGAAAATGCCCAGAAATACCTTAAAAATGCGTTTTTTGTGTATGCGCGACTCTCCTTATGTGCAACCCGCGCATCACTCGGGACTCTTGTGTTTTGCAAGTCGCGCATGCATATATTCGCGGGTTGCTCTTGTGTAAACTTGCGTATCATGCGTGGGTTGCTCTCCTTCATATTCGCGCATCTGTTTCTCAACATTAAAACACGCCTTTTGAGTTAGTTTGGGTAGTTATACAACTGACTCCTTCAGTTGTAACCACTTTGGATTCGCCCCTAACTTTTCTTCATCATATAAATAGAGGTAGGAAGGTTCATGAATGGGGACTGGAATTTCTGCATTGTTATGCTGGAGGAATCAGGACTCTCTTTGCCCACATCTTTGCCTTGGAGGTCTTTTCCTTGTGTTGCAGAGCTTGGAGGCTGAGTTCTTTGGAGAAGAGAAGCAGCAAAACCAGATCAAGGTTTCGTGAGGTGCCAACTTGAAGAGAAAGTATATTTGTACTTGTTTTCAAGATTAATAAAGATGTGATGTGCTTCTTCTTCCCAAATCATTGTTCAATGTGTGATTGAATCTCTGTTTATGATCATATGCTGATGTTATTCAGATTATTATTTCAGATTTATTTGATTATCATTTTTTTATATGTGGTCATAATGGTTTGAGGAAGGTATAACTTGTTTTGCAGGTCTCTTGGAGCGAGAGGAGCAAGAAGAGGATTGAAGAGAAAGCTTGGACCAGCCTTCAGTTTATCAGGTGTGGAGCTTTCTTATCTTTGAAACTTGCTGTTATATACTTGCTGAACATTGTGCATCTCTCTTTCAACCCCAGTACGTTGATGGCCTCTTAAACCCTGGCCATAGGATACTTTCCTTTACAATACCGAGGCAGATTAAAAAATGATTAAATGGCTATTGAAGAAATCGATTTGGGCTATTGAGGCAAGGAAATGGCACAGGATGAGTCATGATGATGAGAGTGATGTCCTCCACACCTTCTCCAGCAGTTGTAGCACCTTTGGGCCCACACCTATTTTTTTGGGCATTTTATATTATTTTTGGGAGCTTTTGGGAGGCTCACGATTTCCTCAAGGAGGTACAAAGTCAAAGAATTAAAATATTATATTATTTTATTGTGCCATGGGGCACCCATAGAGAGTTAGTTAACACTCCTTGGACCCACCATGTGCTTCATTTATTTCTTGTTGAGTGGGGTACCCTCTTTATGGGTGATTTAGTCCACTTTGGTACTTTATGGTTATATTGATCCACGTATTGTATGTTGAGCTCATCTCAACCATTGATTAGAACATTTTATCTTTTAATCTTGGCCACTCGTTTTGGAAGTGGTTAGGATTCGGTTATGATTGTGGTTCTCTCATTTCTATTTAAAGGAGAGAGCTTCTCATTTGTAAAGGGTCTTTGGCTCTTGGATCTAAATAATAGAAAGATTTTTCCTTGGATATTTTCTAGATTTTCTTTGCATTTGATGTTCTCAAATGGTGATTGGATAGTCTTCTGCTTCCTAGCATTGTGGAAATTCATGTGAGATCTATATTTTTTTTGCTATCATTGTCTTGTCTACAGGAGGGCGTTTTGGCTGGAGCGTTTTTTTAGGGGGACCTCAACTCGTTCGGTTATCTTCGTCTTGGATTAGGTGGTTTTCATTAGTTTCATTGTGATCTATGATTACTTCTTTTTACTTTCCTATAACATTTAGTTTATTTATCTTGTCTTAGCAAATCTGATATTGTTGACGTTTGCTCATGCAAAGTAGGGGGTGCATTGGTGGCTTGGGGCTTACATCTATCATAGAAATCACTTGGATCTTCCAGATTTGATCGAGATAGCAAGGATCATCACTGTTAAGACTTCTACAAGCATTTTCAGGTACGATCCAACAGGTAATTCTCTTATCTTTAACAGATCTGAATCCATTGTACCTGTTTTCCTTCCTTTTTTCTGAAAATTCTGAAAATACTAAAAAACCCTTAAAAAATACTAAATCCGCAAACTGTCTGATCTTTGGCCAGACCACTGCTAGGTTTCATAGATCAGGTCTCCCCTTCACTGAATCTACTGCAATGCTGGTCAAATTCCTGTTGGGTTGACCTGTATTTGAATTTTGGTCTGAAAATTGTATAGCGCCCCCACTGAAAATTTGACCTGCTAGGGTTTTGACTTTTTCTGATTTCTGACTTCATAGACTGATAGATCAGGTCCCACACAGTCCAAATGTAATATCTCGAATCCCGATATTTTCTATTTCTATGCAAATATTCTGATACAACGGGGCATGCAAACTGCCATGCAAAAATCCCTATTTTATAGCAAAAATTAGGGTTAGGGTTTGTGAGATAGAATGAACACTTACCACTGATAAGCTGGCTGGACTGATCCTGAGAGGGTATGCAAGCATCAAGAACTGAATCGAAGATGGACTGCTATCTTCCGCTTCCGGTGAAACCCCAGCAGCAAGAACCCTCGGTCAGATAAGGGTGACGTTTTCAGTGAGGGAGGTGTCCGATGAAGTTGCCGATTTGCAGGACTGATAGCCTTCCCATGCCGGAGAGAATGATTGGTATAGGTGGAGTTTCTGAGGTCTATAGGCAGGCTAGCGAATTGATCCAGAGAGGCAGCTGCTCACGCCCCCTTGATCCCGGAATCGCTGATAACTACTCCGGATGAGCCCAGTCAGATCTGATAATCATCGGATGCCGGAGTAGGATGCTGATGATGAGAATGGTGCCTGAGTTTCGAAGCAAAACTGACATCTGAAGACCTAGCAACTGATTAGGGCTTTCTGGCTGAAAACCCCCCTTACGGCTGCACATGTGTCCCTGCAACAATCTATGCCGTATACTGGATAACTTGTGAATGAATGTAAGAGCAAATTGTGAACCTGTATGGCTTCACCTGAATGAGACTAGGGCAGATGTTTCACTGCCGAAATCCCGCTAGCTGAAGACTCTGTCTCCAACCCCGACTGTTGTGCGGCACGCTGTGCTGCTATCCAAGAGCTTCCAAAATAATAATCATCAAAAGTGAAGTCTTCTTTCGCTTTATCCCTCTTTTATAACTTTCAACTGCGAAAACCCTAATCTTTGACCTAATTAGGTCACTTTATCTTCTAATTTGCAGTTGACTTGCATGCATGCGGATGGAGACTTAATGAGTGCATGCATCATTAAATAATGCTTGCATGGCATGCATGGAGGTGGCCTTTGGCCCTGGTGGCCCTTCTTGACCTAATGATGATGCCCTAGATTCTCTATGGATGGCATCGGTCCCTAGATGATTCCCTAGCTATCAGTAACCGCTCGAACCCACAAGAATCACATAGGTTAGCGGTTTTGGGCCTCAAGGCCTAATCGAAAGAGGACATTACAGTCCTCCCCGCTCGAGATTGCTTGTCCTCAAGCAACTTCAAACTGGAATGCTGCATCACCTGTTCACCTTCCCACATGGCATCCTCTGGCGGTAGTTCTTTCCATTGAACCAAGTACTCTCTAATTACCCTGTTCCTGAGCTTCCTTTCTCTAGTCTGTATAATCCATTCGGGAATCAGTATCAGCAGTCCTTCATCATCTAAAGGAGCTAATTCTGTAGATGGAGCAATGTGTTGCCCAAGGGTCTTCTTCAGGTTAGATACATGGAACACATTGTGAATTTTGCTTTCCTGTGGAAGTTCTTGTTCATATGCCACCTCTCCCACCTTCCTGATTATTTTGTATGGTCCATAGAAGCGAGGTTTTAACTTCTCTGCTCCTTTCTTTTTAAGTGAGGAGTGTCTGTAAGGTTGGAGCCTTAAGTATACCAAATCCCCTACCTCAAAGCTCCGCTTAATCCTGTGTTTGTTGGCATACAACTTCTGTTGATTCTAGGCTGTTTGTAAATTTTCCTTCAATACTTTCAGAATGTCTTGACTGTCCTGTATCCAATCCTTAGCCTTAGGATCCCTACTATCTCCAAATGCCAAATCTGCATAGTCCAAGGCCTCATAATCGTATAATGCCTTAAAAGGATTCATCCTAATAGACATGTGATAGGTAGTATTGTAGCAATACTCCCCTAGGTGTAGCCATTTGATCCAGGTTCGCTGTTGTCCTGCTACATAGTTCCTTAAATACCCTTCGATCCATTTGTTGACTATTTCCGTTTGTCCGTCACTCTGGGGATGATAACTCGTACTAGTAGCCAGTTCAGTCCCCACCAACCTGAACAGTTCCTGCCAGAAGGCACCTGTGAATCTGCTATCCCGATCACCGACAATGGTCTTAGGTAACCCGTGTAACCTGAAGACCTCCCTGAAGAATAACTCAGCTACTTGAGCTGCCGAGTAGTCTGATGATATCGAAAAGAAATGTGCAAACTTGGTCAGTCTGTCAACTACTACATAGAAACAATCTCGCCCTTGGACTTTGGGCAATCCTGAAATAAAGTCCATGGAGATGCTTTCCCACTTCTATTCGGGAATCGGTAGTGGCTGGAGTAACCCTGCTGGATGGTGTTCTCAATCTTGTTCTGCTGACAGATGCCACATTCCCGTACATGCTGCATAATTTCCCCCTTGAGGCCCTTCCATGAGAACCTCTCTCGGATCTGCCTGTAGGTCTTTAAGAAACCTTGATGCCCTGATAAAGGAGAATCATGGGCTGCCTGAATGATCCTTTTCCTCAATGTGGATTCTGGGATGAGGTATATTCTGTTTTTGTAATAGATGATATCATCAACAATCCTGTACCTGTCATCTTGAATTTGTCCGTCAAATAATTCGCAAGCGAATTTATTTTTGGAGTATTCTACTAAGAGAAGTGCCCTCCAATCTGTGGATATACTACTGAGAGATAACAAGGTGGGACGCCTGGATAATGCATCAGCTACTACATTATTCTTACCTTTTACATACTCGATCTCGAAATCATAGGCTTGTACTTTGCTGACCCATTTCTGCTGTCGCTCATTTAGTTCCTTCTGCTCCAGGATATACTTGAGGCTGTTATGATCGGTTTTGATTTTGAACTTACTACCCACCAGGTATTGTCTGAATTTTGTGAGAGCATGTAAGATGGCTATTATCTCTTTGTCATATATGGAGTAATGGCGCTCGTAGTTCTTCAGTTTACGGCTCTCAAATGCAATAGGGTGATGGTTTTGCATCAATACTTCTCCTAACCCTTCCCCTGAGGCATCACATTCTACTACAAAGGGTTGTGAGAAGTCTGGTAATGCCAAAACTGGACAGGAACTCATAATAACCTTCATCTCCTTGAAAGTTTTCTGTGCTAAGTCTATCCGTGAATGCTCCCTTCTCAGTGAGATCTGTGAGGGGTGCTGCAAATTGGGAGAATCCCTTAACGTACCGCCGGTGATAAGTGCACAGATCTAAGAAACCTCTCAATTCTGTAACTGTCTTTGGCGCGGGCCAATCTCTAATAGCTCAGATTTTCTCCATATCAACCTGTACTCCTTCTGCGTTGATTATGTGTCCTAAGTACAACATTTTCTTCATGCCAAACTCACACTTGGACATTTTCGCATAAAGCGAATGTTCTTCTAAAATACTCAATACTTCATCCAGGTGTTTTAGATGCTCTTCCCATGTTTTGCTGTAGATCAGGATGTCATCAAAGAATACGAGCAAAAACTTACGTAGCTGTGCTCTGAAGGTGTGGTTCATGCATGACTAAAAAGTGGCTGGAGCATTGGTAAGTCCAAAGGGCATGACCAAAAACTCATAGTGACCATAGTGACAGCGAAAAGCTATTTTGGAGATGTCCTGGTCCCTTCCCCTGATCTGATGGTATCCCAAGCGAAGATCAATCTTGGAGAAGTATTTAGCTCCCCGAAGCTCATCCATGAGTTCGTCAATTCTGGGAATGGGATACCTGTTCTTAATGGTCTTTTTGTTGAGTGCTCTATAATCGATGCACATTCGCAGTGTACCATCTTTCTTTTTGACCAGTACTACTGAGGATGCGAAGGGGCTAGAACTGGGCCGAATATATCCAAGCTCCAGTAATTCTTTAATTGATTTCTCAATCTTGTCCTTGTATCTTTTGGGATGCCTGTAAGGAGTGGTGATGACTGCTTGTGTCCCCTCCTCTATCTCGATGATGTGTTCAAAACCTTGGTCTGGTGGTCTACTTGATGGAAGGTCCCGAAAAACCTTTTCATGTTTCTGTAGCAAGGTTTGAATGTCACTTGGGTGTTGTGTGCTGGTCTCTGGGGGTTTCCTGAAGGTGACCAAACATTCTGCAGCCCATTCTATATCATCCTGTCGGAGTACTGCCTCCATTCTCTGTGACGAGACTGGTTTTGGGGGGTAAGTGTTCATGCCCCTCAAAACTACCCATTTGCCGTCTGGCCCCTGGAATTCCATTTCCATTGCCCTGTAGTCTGTAATGTATTTCCCTATAGAATAAAGCCACTGAACACCCAATACTACATGAGTATCCGATACATCCACTACGTAGAAGGAATCTGTCATCTGATAGTTACCTAAGGTGACATTCAATTTTGGGATCCAGTAGTTGCACTCCATGCTAGAGTTCCCGGCTACTGCTATAGTGAATCCTTCGAACTTTTTGGTCTGAATACCTCACCTCTCTTGGCTACCCAAGCGGAGTCAATGAAATTGTGGGTGGCTCCCCCATCAATCAATACTCCTACTCTGTGACCCTGTACTACTCCCCTGACCCTGAGAGTATGGAATCTTGGTACTCCAGATAATGCAGCAATGACTCCCTCTGGTGTATCACCCTGGTGTGAATCCTCCTCAGCTGCCCGTAGTTCTTCTGTGGCTTCTTGCTCATAGTCGTCCTCATCATTGTTTGAATATACCTCAATGTAGTGAGCCTTCGCCTTCCCTGCACACCTGTGTCTTGGTACCCATGGTTCCTGACAAGTGAAGCGTAGTTTCTTCCTTCTCAAATCTTTCCTAGTGTCCTCGTCTAACCAGGTTTTCTTGGGAACATCCTGCTGGAAAGGTTTGTTGTCCTTGTCCCTAACAGGAAAGTTGGTTTTCAGCGGGAACTTGTTTTTGGGGATTGAATCCTAAAGATCTCTTGCTCTGCTAATGGCATCCTGCAAAGTGAGGGGTTTGTAGGCTTTCATCCATCCTCGTAGTGGCTCTGTGAGGGCCTCAGTGAATAACATAGTCAATCTTCTCTCTGACACATCTGTTACCATGACTGCTATCCTCTGAAATTCTGAAATGAAAGCTTCTGCACTACCGATCTATTTGAGTTGAGCCAACTCCTTGAAGTGTATCTCTGGATCCTTTCTGTCAAACCTCTCTATGAGCTTCTAAGTGAACTCACCGTAGGAGTGTATGGTGTTGTGACCCAATATCACCAATCTGTGGTACCACTACTCGTGAGCTTCTCCGTCTAGGTGAAGTGTAGCCAATTTAATGGCATCTGTCTCTGTCATGGGGTTGAGTTAGAAATAGGTATCCAACTTTTGAACCCATATCCTCGCTGATCCTCCGTGAGTCCCATCAAAGTTTGGGATGGTCAACCTGCCCAAGGTCTTCTACAACTCATAGTTATGATTGAAACCCTTGTTAAAATTCCTGGGCCTGTTCCTACTCTTCATGTTGCAGAAATATGAAAAAGACATGGCCGCATGAAACTCATCCCCTAAGTCTCTATACCCCTGTAAATAAGCCCCAAAAGGCTCACTAGGTTCTACTTGCATGACTGGGCCCCCTACTGTATTTGCCAAGAAGTGAGGCATGGTAGGCATGTTGGAAGGTCTGCTATATATGTGCGAAGTATTTTGAATATTAGTGTACGCAATCTTTCCACTGCTGCTTGTAGATACCCGATCTACCGATGAGGGAGGTGTACTGTTGATACCTGTTTCCGGTTTCGCCGATAATCTGTTGATTGCATTGAGTACATCTTTTTGTCCTTTGGCTAAGTCTTGCAATGCAGAGACCAAGCTGCGAAACTCCATCCGATCCTCTTCTTCTCCCATTCCTTTTCCCCTATCCGAGTGTATACCTGTTTGTTCTATGTCTGAATTGGTATCTTCTAGTTGGATATCCTCAAATTCTCATGTGTATCTACTCTTCCTCCTCCTATCGGTTACAAAAGGGTCTCCTTCTGTATTCATCTAAGTTTCATTTCTTAAGCCCACAGCTGGCCAAGAAGATAGCTCTGATACCACTGTAATATCCCGAATCCCAATATTTTCTATTTCTATGCAAATATTCTGATACAACGGGGCATGCAAACTGCCATGCAAAAATCCCTATTTTATAGCAAAAATTAGGGTTAGGGTTTGTGAGATAGAATGAACACTTACCACTGATAAGCTGGCTGGACTGCTCCTAAGAGGGTATGCAAGCATCAAGAACTGAATCGAAGATGGACTGCTATCTTCCGCTTCCGGTGAAACCCCAGTAGCAAGAATCCCCGGTCAAATAAGGGTGACGTTTTCAATGAGGGAGGTGTCTGATGAAGCTGCCGATTTGCAGGACCGATAGCCTTCCCGTGCCAGAGAGAATTCCTGGTATAGGTGGAGTTTCTGAGGTCTCTAGGCAGGCTAGCGAATTGATCCAGAGAGGCAGCTGCTCATGCCCCCTTGATCCCAGAATCGCTGATAACTGCTCCGGATGAGCCTGGTCGGATCTGATAATCACCGGATACCGGAGTAGGATGCTGATGATGAGAATGGTGCCTGAGTTTTGAAGCAAAACTGAGATCTGAAGACCCAACAATTGATTAGGGCTTTCTGGCTGAAAACCCCCCTTACGGCTGCACACGTGTCCCTGCAACAATCTATGCCGTATACTGGATAACTTGTGAATGAATGTAAGAGCAAATTGTGAACCTGTATGGCTTACCCTGAATGAGACTAGGGCAGATGTTTCACTGCCGAAATCCCGCTAGCTGAAGACTCCGTCTCCAACCCCGACTGCTGTGCGGCACGTTGTGCTGCTATCCAAGAGCTCCCAAAATAATAATCATCAAAAGTGAAGTCTCCTTTTGCTTTATCCCTCTTTTATAACTTTCAACTGCGAAAACCCTAATCTTTGACCTAATTAGGTCACTTTATCTTCTAATTTGCAGTTGACTTGCATGCATGCGGATGGAGACTTAATGATTGCATACATCATTAAATAATGCTTGGATGGCATGCACGGAGGTGGCCTCTGGCCCTGGTGGCCCTTCTTGACCTAATGATGATGCCCTAGATTCTCAATGGATGGCATCGGTCCCTAAATGATTCCCTAGCTGTCAGTAACCGCTCGAACCCACAGGAATCACATAGGTTAGCGGTTTTGGGCCTCAAGGCCTAATCGGAAGAGGACAGTACAACAAATCACCCGCAACACTGTCCAGATTCATGACAGTGTGACCTAGATCTGAGTTCTAGACTGAAAACAACCCTAGCGCCATCACTGAAAACTGGACCTTTCCGGAGTTTACTGTTTCCGAAATCTGACAAGCTAGGCCAATAAATCAGGTCCTGAGCACTTTGGAACACCCTTAACGCTGAGCTAGATTCAGCCTCCTTTCCCTAGATCTGAAGAAATCAGTTTTTCACCCTCTCATCCTCAATCATCAACTTTGACTTTTTCAAGATCTGAGTTTTTCCAAATTTCTCTGAACCAAGTGTGTAGATCAGCCCCTCGTCGTCCCTTTTCACCTTCAACGCTGAGCTGATTGTCTACTAGTGGCCTCAGGTATATAGATATGTCCTCTCCAACCCTAGCGCTGGCCTTCCTTGACTTAATTTCTGCCCAAACTGAGCCATCTGGACCAAAACACTTATCTGGGTCCACAGATCAGGGTCTACCCTAGGTGGGTTTACCTCAACGATGGGTGTATACCGACTCCATTGCCCAATGCACGAAAGGCATTGATCTCCCATCCTTAGCGCTAGCCTTGAATTGATCTCTTCCCTTTGAAATTGGCTATTCCTTGATGACCCAGACAATCACACCTTTTCACCTTCTTCATTGAGTCTGGCAGCCAGGTACTAGATAGTCCCGACTATTTTCCTGCCCATCCTGCCTCGGTTACGTTTCCCAAGGCAGAGATCATATTCTTTAGTTCCTAGTACCAAAACCCTAGATCTAACCATTTCCCCAAAGGTCATCCAATCATTGCTTTGGATCAGCCAATACATTGTTGATGTCCTGATCCATCTACTGAATCCTACTGTAGATCTAGAGCTTCTGAACACCTTACACCTTACGTACCTCAAAGTGCTTTTGATTTGTTCTGGTGTCTAGGTTTGATCTCTCCTGTCGAGAGCAGATTCGGGTCTCCCCCGTTGTTGTCTTGGACTAGGATAACATAAAGCAAAGACTGCCTTGATTGAGGTGACAACCATCCATTTGGGAGTCTAGGCAGTCTTGGTTCCACCACCCTAGTTGCTTTCCCCTCTACCATCCATCCTGGATTCATCATACATAGGAAACTACAAGGTTGGTGATAACATTTTGGCGCCATTGCCGAGGAGGTAGAGGCCTACCTTGGTTCAACATACCTCACTTTTCCCTATGACATATCCTTTATTGGTGAATTACTTGTGTGGTTCACCTGGCGACTCCACCCCGCGATTCCACTGAGGATCATACCCAATGTATTAATCTTAAGTTCTTAGAGCATACCATAAATCATAATGAATTCGGATGTATTTCTGAGGCACATGAAAGAAGTAACCAAAAACATGATTGAAAATGCAAGACAAATAAATGAAAGGGATAGAAGAAGGTCATACTACGGGTATGAGGATGACTTCGAGCATGACTATGGGTATGAATCTAGTTATCACAATTTTTATGATACCCACCAACTTCCTCACCCATGCAATAGAGATTTCCCAACCATTCTGAGTGGACCTGTAAGTCGACATGAACCTAGAAGCCAATCTCAGTCAAATCCTTATAGCCAAGTAACCCGAGCTGTGAAAAAACAAGACAGATAGTCTCGTTTTGACTTTTCTGAAATATTGGGGGCACCTCATCCTTTACCAAACAATTACACTAGGAGGATGCCCCGGTTCAATGGAAATAAGGATATATCTATTGAAAGTCATCTGGATATTCTGTGGGATTACATGGAATCTAGAGGTGCAAACAATGAAGATGTTTATATGCGAGCCTTACGAGAATACTTGCCAGGGGATGTTCAACTATGGTTTGATCATTTAGCACCAGGATCCATTACTGGATATGACATG
>LPNX010129986.1:332472-424134 GCA_001517045.1 Pseudotsuga menziesii | reverse complement strand
ATTGAGTTCTTCATATTCCTCATCGCTTGAGGGATCTTCTTTGAATGGTGAGAGCTTGATCTTCAATTTGCTCCCATCTTTCTTCTTCTCTTCTTATGACACGAGCTTCTTCTTCTTCCCAGAGTCAACTGAAAGTAATCACTTCTTTTTGGCACACATTCCTCACATGAATGAATCCCATGATCATGGGAGGCTATTCTCTGCTTCTTCTTCTACCGCTTCATGTTATGCATTCTAGATCTTCACATTCTTCAACTGTTTTCTCAAATCCATCTTCTGAATTATGTTCTTATCTTCAAATAGCTTGATCAAGGAATCAAACATATTCGGTGTTTTTAGGGAAGACACTTGTGGTACAACTTTACAAGTTGATCCGTGATTGAATCAACAATGATCTTCTTGGCCTTGATCAAGTTCTTCTTGTGTAAGGCTTTGAGGCTCATCTCCCTCTAGAACTGGAACCTCTCTACTCATGTAGGTGTCCAATTCATTTTCTTCAGAGAGATCAAATACTTCCATGCTTGGAAGTTTTCAACTTCACCAAGCTTATCATCAAGCTGATGTGATAGATCACTTTGAAATGAGAACCTCAAATGCAAATAGCAAAAGATTAGATCTAACCGATTTGAGGTGTCCGTCCTGCTTCCGGAGCTGGCTGATCTAGGGTTTGTCAGAGAAACACTAATTTTCAAAACTTCGAATATTTCAGATTTGATTGGATAGAAAGATAGATCTCTTCAAATGGAGCTGTCCAATGTACTTCTTTTCTAAAAACAGTGGAGGGAAGCTCCCGGAATAGGAAGCCCTAGTTTTCCAATTTCTTCTGCAGAAATGCCTGTTACTGTTTCTGTGATATCTCCGAAATTACTGCTCCTCTGTGTCTGAAATTTCACACTGAGGTAACCTCACATGTCCCTGATCCAACACCATAGGTTTCATCAGAATTGGTTTTACCAATTGGGATTTATGATCATTTGCCCAAGGTGACCTGTTACAGAACTGTTTAGAACAGTGAAGTTGTACGGCATGCCACATGTCACTAGTTCATCTTCAGGTTCGGAAATTCGGACCACAGAAAGAAAAGTCCATTCTATTTTCGGAACATCTTCAGGAATTTCATTTGGACCTCTGTAGCCCACGCTACAGCAATTCTCCCTAGGTGTCTTGTTTAGGGATGAATTCTGGAAGAAGCTAGAACCCTAACTTGGAGGGATCATATCTCCCAGAATATAGCGAATCTGAGGCTGAATTTTGGACACAGTGTAAATCAGGATTTTATCTTCGGCCTCTGCAATTTTCAACTCCTGAGCCTTTGTCAATCTCAGGATATAGCGAACGTACCAAAACTTAGTAGTTTTAGTATTTAGGGTTTTTTCAGATCGAGGTCAAACTAGGGTTTGACTTTCCCGGAGTTTCACCGAACCAAATTTCTTGATCCAGGTCTCTAAACTTCAATTTTGATGAGGAGAAAAATCCTATACTGGGCTCACTCAAAAATTCTTCTTCTGTAGAAAGCCCTAATTTTCCGCACCAAAACTGAAAATGCTCGGAATCAAATTCCGCTTCAACAGAAAGATGCGCCCTTAAATGGAGAGTCAGTCTAGCCTTCTTTTGCTGATCGATCATGGGTAGAGACCAAAAAAATAAGAAGCCCTAGATTCTTTAGCTGCACAATGTCTTCTTTCAGGGTGGCTCTGATACCATGTTAAATTTTCATATGCTAAGCTAGATCATTAGTATTTCATTTCAATTTCATAACAAAAGCATATAAACAAGATCACTGAAAGATAGACGAGCACAACCATACAAAAAGAGAACACAAAGATTTATCCTGGTAAAACCCTAAAGGGAAAAACACAGCAAAAGCTTCCTCAATATAGATGCCCCAAAAGATAAAAGATAAAACCAACAAGGAGATCAAAGCCTGATCGTCCTCCTTCTCCAGCTACTTCTCTTCTCGACTAATGTGCTACACAAGTGAGAGTGTGTGCTCAAATGAGGAGAGCTACACCTCTATTTATATTCATCCGTTCACTTCAATTAGCTCATCCAACATGTAGGCTCGAGTTAATCATGTAGGCTGGAGTTACACATGTAGGCTCAAGTAACCACACTAGGGTGCTAATGACCCACCTTTACAATTAGAGGGAACAACCTCATGACTCTTATTAGTTCTTCCGATTAAAAGCATTGGGGTACAAGATAATACAAGTGGTCTGAAAACTGCATAGCGCCCCCACTGAAAATTTGACCTGCTAGGGTTTTGACTTTTTCTGATTTCTGACTTCATAGACTGATAGATCGGATCCCACACAGTCCAAATCACCCCCAACATTGTCCAGATTCATGACAGTGTGACCTAGATCTGAGTTTTAGACTGAAAACAACCCTAGCGCCATCACTGAAAACTGGACCTTTTCAGAGTTTACTGTTTTCGAAATCTGACAAGCTAGGCTGATAAATCAGGTCCTGAGCACTTTGGGAACACCCCTAATGCTGACCTAGATTCAGCCTCCTTGCCCTAGATCTGAAGAAATCAGTTTTTCACCCTCTCATCCTCAATCATCAACTTTGACTTTTTCAAGATCTGAGTTTTTCCAAATTTCTTTGAACCAAGTGTGTAGATCAGCCTCTCTTGGTCCCTTTTCACCTTCAACGTTGAGCTGATTGTCTACTGGTGGCCTCATATCTACAGATCTGTCTTCTCCAACCCTAGCGCTAGCCTTGACTGAATTTCTACCCAAACTGAGCCATCTGGACCAAAACACTTATCTGGGTCTACAGATCAGGGTCTACCCTAGGTGGGTTTACCTCAATGCTGGGTGTATACTGACTCCATTGCCCAATGCACGAAAGGCACTGATCTCCCATCCTTAGCTCTATCCCTGAATTGATCTCTTCCCCTTGAAATTGGCTATTCCTTGATGACCCAGACAATCACACTTGTTCACCTTCTTTATTGAGTCTGTCAGCCAGGTACTAGATAGTCTCGACTATTTTCCTTCCCATCCTGCCTCGGTTACGTTTCCCAAGGTAGAGATCATCTTCTTTAGTTGCTAGTACCAAAACCCTAGATCTATCCATTTCCCGAAAGGTCATCCAATCACTGCTTCGGATCAGCCAATACATTGTTGAGGTCATGATCCATCTACTGAATCCTACTATAGATCTAGAGCTTCTGAACACCTTACACCTTACGTACCTCAAAGTGGTTTTGATCTGTTCTGGTGTCTAGGTTTGATCTCTCTTGTCGGGAGCAGATCCGGGTCTCCCCCGTTGTTGTCTTGGACTAGGATAACATAAAGGGAAGGCTTCCTTGATTGGTGTGACAAGCATCCATTTGGGAGTCTAGGCACTCTTGGTTCCACCCCTTAGTTGCTTGCCCCTCTACCATCCATCCTAGATCCACCTCACACAAGCAACTACAAGATTGGTGATAACAACGACCCAGTTGTACAGCCTCACACGTGCGAATCTGTAGGACCGTACAACTGCACGACCTCACACGTGTGAATCCGTATAGCCGTACGACTGCTATACGTAATCTGTACGGTCACGCTGGCAGCTGTAAGGAATCTGTACAGAATGGTACGACCTTCCTCCTGCAGCCTGCTTGTCGACCTCTGAACCTGCTACTCGATCCTTCGTCTTCCCAGCTAAATCCTTTGTCTGAGTTTTCTCCTCCTGTCTTTGTCCTGTCTCTGTCGGAATACAAGTGTGTGTCCTCTCAACCAATTAACCTCTCTTATATAACTTTAGGTAAAGCGTAAAACCTAATTTCTCTTTCAGTTAATGTCAATAATCATTTCTATTATTTTCCAAAGTAAACTTAGGAAAAATAATTAAATACAACTAGTTTCTTGTTTTAGAGTCTTCTGCATGCAAGGAGACTTGCATGTTGGAAGACCTTCCTTGTTGGTGGTAATCTAACACTCCCTCTCAACGAGGAAGGGATTCGGTAGCAACCCCAACTTATCTCTGAACTTCACAAAGCTTTGTCTGCAAAGTGCGTTGGTGAAAATGTCCGCCACTTGCTCATCTGTCTGTATGTACTCTAATCAAATGGTTCCCCTTTGAACATAATCTCTCAAGAAGTGGTACCTCATATCTATGTGTTTGCTCCAGTCATGGAACACTGGATTCTTAGATAGCTTGATGCCACTCTGATTGTCACAGTGAACTACTGTAGCCTCTAGCTCACACTCAAACAACCCTGAAAGTAACTTCCTTAGCCACATACCCTCACAAGCAGCCATGCTGGTAGCCATGTACTCAACCTTTGCCGAGCTCAATGCAACTGACTTCTCCTTCCCGCTGAACCAAGAGACAACCCCTGATCCAATGATGAAACAACAACCTGAAGTACTCTTCTGGTCTACACATCGTGCCCAGTTAGCATCTGTGAAACCTGCTAACTGTACACTCCCCCTGCGCTCATAAACCATTCCATACTCCACTGTACCTTTGATGTAGCGAAGTATGTGCTTCGCGGCCGTCCAATGCACTCTTCGAGGGTCCACCATGAACTGACTCAAAGAGTTGACTTCAAAGCTGGTGTCTGGTCTAGTGTTGACCAGATACATAAGTGATCCGATAAGCTGACGATACAAGGTAAGATCAAATCCTTCTGACCCTCATGCATCAATCTTCCTCCAGTTGGAAACTGGAGGTATGGCTATAGGCTTGCAGTCCTCCATCTTGAATCTCTTCAAGATTTCAACTGCATACATCCCCTGTCCAAGGAAGAAGCATCCATGTCTCTGCCAAACCTCCAATCCTAGAAAGTAATGCATCAACCCAAGGTCTTTCATCTCAAATTCCACTGCAAGATTGGACTTGCACTCTCCAATCAGCCTCTCATCTCCTGTCAAAAAGAGATCATCCACATATAAGACCAGTATGAGAGGCACCTCGCCTATCAAGAAGTACAAGTTGTGGTCAGCCTCACTCCGCTGAAATCCCATCTCCCGTAGATAGTTGTCAATCCTCGAGTACCATGCTCGAGGTTCCTTTTTGAGCCCGTAAAGAGCTCGATGCAGTCTGCATACATGCTTCTCCCTGTTCTCCACATCAAACCCCTGTGGCTGCTCAATATACACTTCCTCCTCTATCACTCTGTTGAGGAAGGAAGTCTTGACGTCCATCTGATGGACATGTGAACCCATCTCAGCTGCTAGTGAGATAATGGTCTGAATGGAAGAATACCTGGAAACAGGGGCGAGAAGGTCTCCTCATAGTCAATTCCCTCTTTCTCTGAAAACCCCTTTTCCATGAAGCGTGCCATGTACTTCGCCACACTTCCGTCTGCTGCATGCTTCACCTTGTAGATCCATCTGGATTCTACCACGTTTTTTTCTTGTGTCCTCGACACAGCCTCCCATACCTAGTTTTCATAATGGAATCATACTCCTCAACCAAAGCCTCCTACCACACATCATGTTGTGCAGCCTCCCTGGAGTTGGAAGGTTCAGAGTTAATCAACTCTGTCATCAACACCATGTAACTAAGCCTCTCTGGTGGTACACTACGTCTGAAAGATCTTTGTGGAAGATCAACCGACCTAGAATCCTGTGCTATGGAACTAAACCACTTAGGCCTTAGCCTAGTGTCAACCTACTGCGGTTGCTAGATATCCGTCTCAAATCCGTCCTGGAACATACAACACATCCACAAAACTGAGGGGTTTGCCAAACTCTCTCTCAAATGAAACAGTTCCAATTCCCTACGCCTAATACCGTGCATCATCACCCAGCTCAACGTGGATCCCTGTTCCACCCTCCTGCAAGTCTTTGAAGAATCTCTTCTGTCCAATCATGTGACTAGATGCTCCATTGTTGATGTACCATATGCTGCTCCCTGTCATACTTGCCATGCAAGCTATCAAAGCAGAACTCCTCATCGAAGCTCTTGTTGAACTCATCCACCTCTGCAGATCCAACCATCTGAGTGTTACTCTTCTTCTTCTTGTCTGGGCACTAGGAGGCAAAGTCTCCTTGCTTGTGGCAGATAAAACACTTGAGCTTTGACACGTCAAGGTTCATCTTACCATCCTTCTTCCTCTTTTCCTTCCCCTTGCTCTTCCCTGTAAGGGCTAGAGCCTTCTCATCCACAATCTATGGGGCACTGTTGGATGAGCTTGATCCTTAACCCATGCAGGTCTCCTCCTACACAAAGTCATCCCATAGGCTCTGCCAATCAGGGAGCTTCTCCCTAGCCACAACACCTTTGACAAAGGTGTCCCATGGCTTAGAGAAGCCATTGAGGGCTATCCAAACTAGCTCCTCATCCTCAGTCTTAGAGCCAACAAATCCAAGAGCATCCCTGATTTGTGTGAGCCTCGTGAGATAAGGGACCACTCCTTCTCCCTTGGCCATCTTGGTGCTGTGCATCCTCTCTTGCAACACCATCTTTCGGTTCTCGTTCTTGCTCTGGTACAGACTTTCCAAAGCCTTCCACATCTCTAATGCGGTCTTCTTACCAAACAGGTGAGGGACTATATGGTCCTTCACTCCATCCATGATAATCAACATGGCTCTGGAATCAATCTTCTTCCAAGCTGCTAAATCTGTTGGATCTGTGGGTGCAACCTTTGTGGAGTCAATGTGCTCCTATGCATCACTGACGTTTAGGATCCTTGTGATCCTTTCTTCCCATGTAGGAAAGTTCTGAGCACCCTTGAGTCTATCCTCAACTGTCAACTGCATGGTCATAATGAAGTGTTACTTGTCAAACCCTAGATCTCCAGTCTAAGTTTGTGTCTTCAATAGATCTGCCCCTGATCTATCACTGTTGCTGCAAATCTCTCATCTTTAGCTCACCAGAGCTCTGATTCCATGTAAATTTTCCTTTAATATTCAACTAGGGCTAAACAGTGAATTCAAAATATCCACTGATAACCACACATGAATATATTTTACAGTATGCAACGGAATATAAAACTGAGAAATAAATCACAAGATCACATCACAATAATGACACTATTGTTTTGGGTATGGAAAATCCCGAAAAAACCCAAGATGGGAAAACCGGTACAACAGTTAGATATAGATTTTATTATGAGAAAATATGGAACGTTACAATCACTACAAATTCACCAAAACCTGGCGAATGCAGCTACTCGACAAAATCACTAGACAAACCCCTAGCTAAACCTCAGCACCCCCCTGCAAGAGTGTATGGCCTAGCTATACGACCTCACACGTGCGAATCCGTACGACTGTTGTACGGAATCCGTACGGTCATGCTGGCAGCTGTATGGAATTCTTACGGAATGGTACAGCCTCCCTCCTGCAGCCTTCCCGTCAACCTGTGTGGGTTCTATCTGCTCGGTGAACCTGCTAGTCGATCCTCTGTCTTCCCAACTAAATCCTCTGTTTGACTTTTCTCCTCCTGTCTATATCCTGTCTTTGTTGGAATACAAGTGTGTGTCCTCTCAACCAATTGACCACTCTTATATAACTTTAGGTAAAGCGTAAAACCTAATTTTACTTTCACTTAAAGTCAATAATCATTTTAATTATTTTCCAAAGTAAACTTAGGAAAAATAATTAAATACAACTGGTTTCTTGTTTTAGAGTCTTCTGCATGCAAGGACACTTGCATGCAGGAAGACCTTCCTTGTTGCTGCTAATCTAACAACAATTCAGTCAATAACCAAGCTAATATGGTCTTAAATAATTTGAATTGTACATAAAACAGAGAAATTTCAAAAACTGTTTGATGAAATGGGTTGTACAGTGGAAAATTGTCTTCAATTGCTAATATGTATAGTGATAGCTTTTTGGCAGCTGAATTACAATTCTGTATAGGTGTACGACCCAAAGGCGGTTGCGTTTGTACAAGTAAACTCGTCCGTCCATACAGTTTCAGTTTGGCAACTGATTTCATATAGGCCCTGCAAAACATCATTGTACGGTTGCAAATCTGTACAAATCCATACCCATACAAATGGAAGTGGCAGTTGGATTTGGACATAATTGGTGGTTTTACGACTATTGACAAATGTAAAACGACTAGTGTATGGTAGTTGTACAATTTCTAACAGTTGTACAGTGGTTGCTGTATGGTAGCCATGCTACTCCTTTTTTTATTTCTAGGTTGATCCTTGAACTTCTAGGTTCCACTATAAAAAAATTAATTTTGCTTCGAAATTAAAATTGAAATAATACTTGGTTTCAATGAAACCCTTTCTATTCGTTGATGTTCTACGCTAGCAATCCCTCGATCCATTTTGCCAACAACAATATCTAGGTCTTCATGATCTCATAGACTTCGTGACTCTAGTTGAGTTATGATTATCATGGAAATCGAACACATAAAAAAGCCAGGATAAACTTGAAAGAGTGGCATTAACGACAAAACAAAAGACTTCTTATAAAGGGTTATAATCTAAGTCATATGGTTCAGTTTGAATTCGAGTTGGGCGTTGATGAAATTTGGTTTGAATTCGAATTAACTTTTGAGATTTGGATAAGATTCACCATTAGATTCGTCTATATCAATGTTGAAAAAGTCGGCCTCGGCAAAAAGTCGGCAAGAGTCCTGAATACAACTTCTCGACAACATTGGTGAAAAAATCGGGAAAAATCGACAAACATTAAAAAATAGAAAATACATTCATATTTTTTAGAATTTTAAACATATAAAGCAACATAAACATCAGAAAAACATATTGGAACATAAATATGAAGAAAGCACTGATATATATCATCATGATGTAGTCATGCCAAATATAAAACAATACATCAAAGTTGATACTGAAAGTCTGAAACATCATAGTTGTCCAATCAAGGACTCAAAAGTGTATAAATTTTAAACAATACAAAATGAGATCACATATATAAATGTATCTGAGGAAAACTAGCATCTAGCTATCTAATATCAATGCCCTCTTCCCCTTTTATGGGGATATATCATGGGTCTTTTGTCGGGCCTTCCCCTAGCACTAGAAGTAGCAGTAGAAGGTCCTGAGCCTGCATCTAATACTGGACGCTGAGTGATGGATGGAGGACTAGATGTATCAAGCGGTGCAGAAGGTGGTGGCAATGCTAGCACATCCCCCTCCATGGTGCCTCCAACCACCTCCTCCTCCTCCTCCTCCACTTGCCCCTCCTCTAGCCATGCAGGTGACTCCTCCATGATAGGAGTCTCAATCTCCACCCTCCACTTAGACAATATATCAATGTTGTCCAAGGAGATGGCATTTGCATCTGGTTCTTTCTGTATCTGTGCCATCCACAAGAGAAGGTTGTAATGGACATACACCATGTCATTAAGACGTGTGAACTCCAACCTATAAGAGGGTAATAAAAAAAGATTTAGAGTCTAGAGGGTAATAAATTAACAAATTATAATATCTTAGAGGATCGTAGATTCATAAATTGCATTAAACATTTAAATGCAATTGCTTTGTTCAAATTCTAAGTTCTAAGTTTCTAACCTTCTGCATCTCTTTACATGTACTTTTTCAAATACACTCCAGTTTCGCTCACATCCCGAAGTTGCACAGGTTTGGCTAAGGATTCTGATGGAAAATTTCCGTAAATTTGGTGTCCTCACACCATAGGTTCACCACCAAGTGGCTACACCAAACAAGAAATAAATATAAATAAATCATAATTCATCTTTCAAATAAAGGTGAAAACTTAAAACGGTCTAATAAGTTAATAACTCACCTGGCATGAATTCGGTCCTGTCACGAATAGCATCAGCAAAGCTGAATACTCTAGTACCATCCTGATACACCTCTATCTCACGATTGACTGCATTGCGAGTGTCATAATCAGGTATCATCCTCTGAATACAAGTGAGAAGCCCCTCCAAAACCTAACCATCAAAATCAAAATTGCATTTGTAGGCAAATGCGGGGTTGAGGAAGAGTCTTGCTACATGAATGGGTCGATGAAGCATCCCAGTCCATCGAGTATCAATCAACTCCCATAACAAAATGTGCCTGTCATGCCCTGGGGTACCCTTTCCCACATAGAAATTCCGAATGGTCTCTTTGGCTCTATCCATGGCCTCATATAAATAGCCCATTGCGGGCTTATCACCATCAACAAGTCGCAGAACCCTCACTAAAGGTTCACTAACCGAGCACACTTCCTCCATTCCTTCCCAAAAGGTGTCAATGTATACCAGCTTGGAAATGGTTTTCCCATCCTCTCTCCTACTGTAAGCACAATCACGCCACTCATCACAAACAAACATTTGCTTCAACTCAAACTGACATTGAAGCAAAGACTGAAGAGTAATAAATGTGGTGGCAAAACGCGTGATTGCAGGACACTTCAACTCCTTGTTTTTGGTGTGCCTCCTCATGAGACTAAGAACAAAACCATGGTTGTAAATGAACTTAAAGATGGCCCTAGCTTGATCAATCACCACCTTGATAAGGGAATTTTCCCCATAGCCTCCAACATCAAATCAATGCAATGAGCTATGCATGGAGTCCAAAACAAAGATGGGTACCTATCCATAAGCATCCTACCAGCAACCACATAATTAGCTGCATTATCTGTAATAACTTGCACAACATTGTCCACCACAATATCCTGGATGAACCCATCCATCAACTGGCATAAAAGTGCTACATCTTTTACATGTGCTGCTGCATCAACTGATTTTACAAACATGGTACCTCTAGGACAATGTACCAAGAAGTTGATAAGGATTCTACCCTTACCGTCTGTCCACCCATCTGACATGACTGTGCATCCAGTGCTCTCCCATGACTGCCTAAACTGTGCCAACCTAGCATCGATGTCCATCTTTTCTGCTTGAAGGATTGGGCCTCGCAACTCCTCAAAGGTGGCACTTTTATACCCTGGGCCAACTACTGCAATGGCATTACACATCGGCTGCCAAAATGGATTGTTTTAACAATGCTGAGAGGTATGTGACTCCAATAAAGACACCTTCCCACTACCATGTCTGCTTCTACCTTTTCTGATTTCTTTATAATTGACTTGATAGAAGGTTGTGATCCTGGTCCAACATAATGGGATGCGAGCCCCGCCCTCCCAAGAGGTGAAGCTGTGGAGCCCCTCCCACTACCCTCACTGATAGTGGTAGATAGAGATGCACCTACACTTCTTGCTTGGCCAAAAGCTGCAAGCTCAGCTCTGTTTGCAGCGATCTCATCCTTCTTCCTCATTTTTTCATGGATGGTGTCATGGGTAGATCTCATGATTTCTGGGGTCACTGCAGTACAAAGGCCAACACCATGGCCAGGTAGTTTGGCTAGATGGTATTTCAAGCTGTTAACCCCTCCCGACATGTGATGCCCACATAATTTGCAACTCAAATTTTGCCTATTGATGCCATCATCGGTCTCACCATACTGCCAAAATGGGTCCAATATCTTTGGCATTTTTGCAATTGGAATGCTTCAACTCAAATGCAACCCTAGGGAACAAAAACAAAAAAAAATTACATTAAACTCCATTGGAAAAAAATAGCAACATTCTAGCTTAAAAATCAGACCTCTAAATTTAGATTTTAGGCCATGAAATATAAGAAGAAGAGGGTGGCTAAGAATTTAAAAAAAAACATGCTATTTTCCATTCTAATTTTTCAAAAGCCCCATTCACATTAGGACTGTTTTTCATTTTTTGGGGCATGGAAATCAATGGCAAAATAGTAAAAAAAAATAGCAAAGAAATTTGCAAGAAATATGCAAAGAAATAGTCAAAGAAATATGCAAAAAAAATGCAAGAAATCTTTCAAACAATCCATGGAAAAGATAGAAAAACAATGGGATAAAATGCACATACCTTGAACACTTGCTCCACAAAAATCCTTGGTTGAGATGCTAAATGGTGTTTGAAAGCCTCCAAAGGTGTTGGTGGTCTCCTCAAGCCCTTCTCCTCCACTTCCAACAAACTCATTTGCCAAATGACATAAAAAAAACATGTTTTTTCCTTTTGTAAGCCGTGGATTGGTTGCCTGGGTGTCTTTTTCCTTCGAACCGCAAGGTTTCCTCAAAAAGCGCGCTTTTTACTAAAAAGTCGCAACTCGGCGATTTTTTTTAAAAATCGCGACTTTTGCGATTTCTCACGAGAAATCGCAAAAGGTTTTCAACACTAGTTTATATACATATGTCAAGATTTTTAATATATAAAAAATATAAAAAAAGGTTTTTTTTTTGAAAAAAAATTGATTAAAATTCACATAGTTAATGAATGAAAATGTTGACTTTTTAAAAATTCAACTTGAAATTCATCTTGAGATTTGATTTTGCCTTGAAATTTGACCTTAAAATTTGCCTTTGAAGTATGCATTTGAAATTTCACGAACTCCAGTGAATTTCAATTTTTTTTTATTTTTTTTCGATGAATTTCAAACCTAATCAATAAAATTTGCCAAATCTTGTGACCTAGGTTACAATTAGGTTGAGTCAATGCATTTTATGAATGTGGGATAGATCAAGAAACACAATACATTGAAATAAAACATAAATGTGTAACATAGCCTAAAGTCTGAAGTGACTTTATTAATGTCTAAGTCTAATATCTAATTGACTAGTATAAACTAGGTTTCACTTTGACAAGTTATGAATATGACACTGACACCATAGTATACAAGCATTTGATGAAATAGAATGAGGATAGATCAGTGTTTTTTTGAATGAAAAGTAAACCTCAATCCTTTTTGGAAAAATACAATGAGAAAAAAACCTGAGTCATAAAAATTCATATTACCTTTCACTATTATAGGATTAGGATTTAATTCTTGATTTATAAGCTTTGAGACCTTATATCTAAGTTTTGAGGGTCAAGTTAGGATTATGGTTTTAGTTATTTATTTCTTTTTCAATGTAAACAAATCACTATTTTTAGCCAGAAACCTGCCCTGTATTAGCTGAAATGTTTCAAAAATCAGGAAACGCCTATAAACAGATTGGGAATGTTTTAGTGCTGTTTCCAAGACATATTCCCTCTGTTTCAGTTCTGTTTTCCTAGATGTTTTTCTAATAACTTAGCACCATTCTCATTGTCTGCATTTTTGTCTACCCTGAACCTGCAAATTCTGATAAACTGAAGATGGCATGCCAAAAGTCTGAACCCAGGTTCACAAATAAATCTAATTGTATAACAATCAAGCAACATAGTATGCGACGAATCATTAAGCATTCTTCACGAGAACCATACAAGTGGATTTTCTTTTTTAGAGCAACTCTACTGTTAGAACTTAGAAATGTAGCATGTGTAACAGTACGATGGTGAAGCAACCATGAGTAAGACAACTTATCAATGTATGATGCATTTCTAAAATATAAAAATATGGTGTAGCAATATAATAAGTGGAAACCATTTAACATTCTTGGTAACTGACATGTTCATGAATTTTCCTTTCGAGGCATCTTGCCCTAAATTTCAAGCGGAATCTTTTATTATGGATTTCTATCGAAAGAAACAGTCGACAAAAGCTTAGTCATTATTTCAAAGCACCAAACTATCAATGCCGTTTGGGAATGTTTTACGGGTAGTGTATTGATAATTAGGCATCTGTTGTTTTGACACTGAAAGTTTTTCCAGTGCAGTCTATTCTGTTTGGCTGATATTTAGCAGTGTCTTACAAATGTGTGAAAACATTTGCATTGTTTTAGTTTCTGCTCTGTTTTAATTCTCAATCATGTCCTTATTTTTCTGTTGTCCTTCACCCTTACATATATCTTCTTCTATTTTTCAGAGGGCGTGGAGGGCGAGAAGGACCAGGAAAATGTTTTCGCCTCTATACTGAAGAAGAGTTTGGAAAACTCACAGAGTCAACTGTCCCTGAAATTAAGCGTTGCAATCTTTCTAATGTTGTACTCCAGCTTAAGGCCTTGGGGATTGATGATGTGATTGGATTTGACTTTATGGATAAACCTTCAAAGTGAGATTCAAACCAAACACTTTCTAAATAATTTATTCTTCAAGAAAATTGTTGTTAATGCATACATTTCATGCTAAAATATCAATTTTGTTTTTTATTTTTATTTTTGCAAACTACATATTATATTACAGTAGAACATTTACAAGATAGTTGGAAAATTAAAACCAAAAAATGGAAGGCTATATGCAATGAAGACTCATATCCTCTTCCCAAGAGCAACGAGGTCAGTAAAAAACTTAAAGTAAGCTCCAGCACCAAATTCGTTGGCATCCTTAATCAAGAGGTAGCCTATGGAAGAAAATTGCATGTGTACCTGTTCTCACCAAGAGTGACAAAAGGATTGGACTGAACCGACCTCATTGGAGAAGGTATATTGCATCTTCGTTTCGAAATAGTAAATAAAGCCAAAATCTGAAGACAGTCCTAAATGCTTGAAAAATGGGATAAAGCCAAATGGGATAAAGCCAAGGACATTGAGTGACCAAGAAGAGCTACATGTTAATGAAGTTGTCCTTGAAGCAACGCAGAATGTTGGTCCTGCATCAACCGCCAGCATGATCTAGCAAAACTACACTCCTATAGGATATGCTTCAAAGTCTCTGAATGATAGCAAAAGAGGCACAGGCCATCTGCCAATCCGCTTTTGGCAAGACAAGCTTTAGATGGAAGCCCTTGATTAACAAATAACCAAGCAAAACCCCAAGTCTTGTAATTCAATCGGAGTGGCCGTATATTGTGTAACTGATGGATCCACCTAACCTTAAGGTCGGAAGACATTCATCTAGCTTTAGGAACCGGAGATAAAGGGTACCAGCGTAGATCCAGCTTTACCCGGCTCTATCATGCGCCGAGAGGGATCAAATATTTCGAGGTGCAAACCCTGCTTCAACAATTGCACTAAATCCTTCTTGGCGAGCTTTCAACTTATCATAATTATGGCTCATCATAATTAATGTTTAATTAAAGTTCGATAAACCAAAAATGGTCTTACTCGAAATTAATAATTACCATCGACATTTTTTACCACTTAGTTGATTCTCTTTTTATCCAATATAATATTCTTTTAAATATTATTCTATTCCTCTAATTTATGCAAATGACCATTATAGATAATAAAATAATATTTATTTCATAATTAGAACTTTTCTAATATTAAATTATATAATTAATAATAGAATATATTATAAATAATAATCAACTATTCTTACGCTTTACCAAGTTTAATCTCATTTTATAAATCTTAAATTGGCGAAGTTTTTTTTTTAATATTATTATATTTTTTATTTTCGATTTTAATCAGTTTATGAACGGTTATTTTTGGAGGTTGGATGTCTGCTTAAAACTTCAAAAAAAAAAAAAAAAAAAAAAATTTTAAAAAGCTTCGAAATTTTAACAAAATTCATATCCTATAAAACGCTTTAAAAACTAAGCCACTCTGAACTTGAAGATAAGTGATGCAACTTCAGCAGCGATCAGTTACAGAAATATTCAGCGGGTCCATGGCTTCCGAGGGTGATCATAAGGGGTGCATGGAGAAGCAGCCTAAATTAACATTGTTTGGAATGGATCTCACCGAACGATACTCTACTTTCAGCCTTGATCAGCCTGTACAGGGTTTCGGAGAACAAATCCCTGCAAAGAAGCTCGGTCATAAAATGGTGCCAGAGTTAGAGAATAACCGGGGCCCCAACTTTCTTTTGTCCAACAAAGAGGGGTCCGCTTTCAAGAGCTGGAGCTCCGCCCATGGCTCCGAACGCCGCAATTTTGTTGTGTCTAACGCAGATCAGGGTTCTGCTTCCAGGACCTCAAGCTCAGCGGAGGGCTCCGAAAGCCGTATCTTCCGTTGCCGCTATTGCTCAAGAAAGTTCTTCAATTATAAGGCACTGGGAGGCCATCAGAAGGCCCATAAGGAGGAGCGGACTGCAAGCAAATCGAATGCCGGAATGAACAGGCTGCCAACTAACTTCTTTCAGTATCCTGCTGTAGGGCAGAATCCTGCCAATGCTATATATGCTTCCAATGGTATACTTCTTATACAGTAATTCAATTATACAGTCTTTTTCTTGACAGAAAAAGACTATATATAAAGAGATAAGCAAATTTATATAATTTCTCTTGAAGTGAAAATCGCAGATTGCAGATAAAGAGATAATGTGCTTTGCTGGATCTAAGCTGGAGATCAATTCATAATTGCTGCATTATTAGAAGTGAAAATTGTAGAAGGAAAAATCTAGATGCCAAAACAAAAACAAAATCCAGAAATTGCAGATGGATTCTGGTGCTCGCAGATGCCAAAACAAAAACAAAATCCAGAAATTGCAGATGGATTCTGGTGCTCGCCATCAATCACAGAAATGGACTACAGGGGAGAATACATCAAATACTATAATAATCTACTCGTATCAGTTTCTATAATTCAATCATTTCTCATATGCATACTCGATATAGAAACTTAAATTATACGCATTCGCATACCTGAGACAAATCTGTAATTGCTCTCAGCCTTATTCCGAAGGTCCAGCTTGTACGTATTGTTTTGAAGTGTGTATAGGTGTTTTGATTTACTTATATATATATATATATATACACCTAAGATTATTAATTATTAAGCCGACTTGTATATATATATATAGATATATAAGCCGACTTTTTTATGTGACACGTGTCATCTCCACGTTGAGCATGAATTACACTTCTACCTCATACCGGGCTGTAGAATGCGCCTCTCGGCGCAATCATTGATGAAGGAGAGAGTAAAGTCTTTGTGAATCGTGTTGTGCCCAAAGTCACAGGATTCAAGTTCAAATTCAAATTCAACAATAACAAAATTTAATTCGAGTTCGTATTTTTGATGAGAATTGAATAAATTCGACATTAATTTCCTCTATATATTAAAATAAATAAATATATATTATATATAAAGAACATTTTCTATATATATTCAAATATTCAAATATATATTAACATAAATAATACAACAATAGATGACATATATACTCTAAGAGAATATAACTCAAGTTTGTTTGAGTTATAGTTTTATCACATTAAGAGTCTAGTTAGCATTTTGAGTTCATGTATGGGAAGTGCCGGAAGGATATTATGCTTAGTACATACTACAAACTCCACAAAACCGGGCCTTGTGTATGTCGAAATTCTTCAGTGGTCATTCATTTAGGAAGGGGAGAGACACTATAGGAATGGAGTTCGCAGGTGATGGAAGGGACAAATGCAAAGCCCAAACTCTACAAAACCATGCACTCATCCATCAAGGGCATATATTTGAAATGTTCTGTAATGTTCCGTTTTTGATAAATAGGGAATTGACCGAGGGCCTTTAATATCGGGAGCATATGGGGACAATTCTTCAGTCATCAGTATAGTAAAGAGGGCCATCAGAGTTAGTATCATAAAGCATGCGGAGCATGTAGGTCTTATTTCTTCAGTCTTAAAAGTCAACGAGAAATTAGAATTGCATGCATGCAAAAGTAAAGCACAAACCCTAAAAGTGACGTGCAAACCCTAAAAGTACATGCTAAGCTATTTAAGAAGGGTTATTGGACCAAAGAAGATATCTATTATTATTGTTGATTGATTTTGGAGTTTCGAGCAGCAGCACAGCGTGCAGCCGCGACAGTTGGGGTTGGAGACGGTGTCTTCAGCTAGCGAGGGTTCGGCAGTGAGATATCTGCCCTAGTGTCTTATTGGGATAAATCATCCAAATTTATCCATTTCATCCATTATATACTACAGTATTCGGAGATCCAACACATTTTGAAGGGTTATTAGCAGATCCACGTTTTGCAGCCGAAAGTAGCAGGGAAAACACAAAAGGATTCGCTGGGACCACAAAACCCAGTCTTTCCTCTGCATGTCAACTTCCTCTTTCTCAGCAGGCCTATCCGACTGTATGCAGTGATTATCAACCATCAGTTTGCTCACCTGGAGCAGCTATCAGCCAAACAGATCAGTTGGGGGCGTGAGCAGCAGAACTGCTAATCCATTTACTAGGGCACTTAGAGGAAGCGGAACCTCCGCATGTGCCAGGCAGTTTTAGCCCGAACAAACCTGTCCTTCTACAAAAACGTCACCTTCAGTCTGGAGGGTTTTTACGGTACTACGGGGCAGTAACACCGAAGAAAAATAGCATTATTAAACCACCCATCCAGATCCTTATGCATGCAGCTATCTCTGGAGTCATTATCAGCCAGAATATCAGTGGTAAGTGTTAATTTCTCTCTGCAAAAACCCTAAGCCTAATTCAGCTATATTTTAGGGCATTTTTGCATGGCGAGTTTGCATGCACAGTTATTTGGCCAGCCCTTTTTCATGCTGGTTGTAGGCCTAGCCTCCATGTAGTTCTTTATCTTCTTCAGCACTTATATCTGACCACATGTTAGAAAGGCCCGCCCAGCACTTACATCTAACCATGCGAGGAACACATCCACCACCATGTCAGAAAGGCACGCCCAGCACTCACATCTGACCATGGGAGGAACACATCCACCACCATGTCAGAATGGCTAAGCACTTACATCCAACCATGGGAGGAACAAATCCAAGAACCATGTCGGAAAGGCCCAACACTTACATTCACCAGCATGATAGGACACACCTACTATCATCTGTGAAAAGGCCCAGCACTTACAACCATCAGCATGATAGGTCACACCTACTATCATCTGTGGAAGGGCCCAACACTTACAACCATCAGCATGATAGGACACACCTACTATCATCTGTGGAAGGGCCCAACACTTACAACTAGTGGCATGGTAGGACACAACTACTACCATCCATGGAAGGGCCCTGCACTTACAACCGGTGGCATGGTAGGACACAACTACTACCATCCATGGAAGGGCTCTGCACTTACAACCAGTGGCATGGTAGGACACAACTACTACCATCCATGGAAGGGCTCTGCGCTTACAAAGTTACAACTGATCATGTGGGAGCCAATCCCACAGTCATATCAGAATGGCTCTGCACTTACAACTGACCATGGAAGGAACCAATCCTATCACCATGTCAGAAGGGCTCACGGACTCATCACTTCCCCTTGGAAGGAACCTCGATCTGGAGAACACCAAGCTTCTCCCTGAAGTACTGAAACTTCACTCTAGCTAATGGTTTGGTCAACACATCAGCTATCTGCTCGCCCGTCGCAACATACAGGAACTTCACTGCTCCTCTCTGCACCATATCCCTGATATAGTGATATTTGATCTCGATATGCTTTGACTTGTCATGGAACACTGGGTTCTCTGACAACTTCACACAACTCTGGTTGTCGCAATATATACAAGTAGCATCCAACTGGAGATCAAACAAATCAGATAGTAGCTTCCTTAGCCACACTGCCTCACAACTAGCCGAACAAGCTGCAACATACTCTGCTTCGGCTGTACTCAGTGCCACACAAGGCTGCTTCTTGCTAAACCAAGAGATCACACCTGATCCCATACTAAAGCAACATCTCGAAGTGCTCTTCCTATCAATGGCACCGCCTGCCCAATCTGAATCAACATAACCTTCCAGGTTAATCTTTTGATTCGCCTCATACTTGAGCCCATAATCAACTGTACCCTTCAGGTACCTCAGAATATGCTTTGCAGCAATCAGGTGAACATGTCTTGGATCCGTCAGGAACTGGCTCAATATGTTCACAGCAAAGCAAATATATGGTCTTGTATTCGTCATATACATCAAGGACCCAATCATCTGACGATACATTGTAGCATCAACTGTCTCTAATGAAGCATTACGCAATAGCTTCAGGTTTGATGCCATAGGTGTGGTTATGGCCTTGCAGTCCATCATCCCAAACCTCTTCAAGATCTCTACTACATACTTCCCTTGTCCTAGGGAGATTCCATTTGCATTCTGCCACACCTCCATGCCTAGAAAGTAGTGCATCATACCCAAGTCCTTCATCTCGAACTCGACAGCAAGCTTCCTCTTTGTGTCATCAGTCAACCCACCCATACCTGTTACAAATAGGTCATCTACATACAGTAGGAGTATCATTGGGTTTCCTTCTTCAACCTTGTAGTAAAGGTTGGAATTTGCTTTACTCTTAGTAAAGCCCAAGCTGGATAGGAAGCTATCAATTCTGTCGTACCATGTCTTGGGTGCTTGTTTCAAAACATACAGGGCTTTCTTTAATTTACACACATGAGTCTCCCTGTCGTGTGTCTCAAAACCGAGTGGCTGCTCCACGTACACTTCCTCTTCCACTACACCATTCAAGAAAGCAGTCTTGACATCCATCTGGTGTATCTTCCATTTCATTACTGCAGCCAAAGAAAGTACTGATCTGATGGAAGTGTATCTGGCTATAGGTGCAAAAGTTTCTTCATAATCTATTCCTTCTTTCTAGGAGAAGCCACGAGCCACAAATATTGCTTTATATTTCTCTATGCTACCATCTGCAGCATGCTTGATCTTGTAGATCCATTTGGAAGTCACAATAGACTTCCCCTCTGGTCTAGGGACAACATCCCAGACATCATTCTTCATGATCGACTGGTACTCCTCGATCATAGCATCCTTCCATTCTTTCCTCTATGCCGCTTCTTCATAGTTGGAAGGTTCTTTATCAATGATGTCACATAATAGGGCTACATATCCGGAGCAGGAACTAGTTCTCTTGGCTACATATCCGGAGCGGGACCTAGTTCTCTTTCTTTCTCTGTGTATTTCTTCTGGAGCCCCATATCTTTCTACACCTTGGATAGCCTCTCTTACCCATGCAGGTTTCCTCTTGTGAGGATTCTTTTCCTGAGGTGGATCTACAGGTTCTTGAGGTTCTTCCATTTCTTGATCCTCTTTTGGATTTACTTCGTTTATTGTTGTATTAGGGATTCTGGGTACTTCTATTTCTTCAGAGTCTTCAACTGGTCTCTTTCTGGATTTGTTGTAGGTTGAATCTTCGTCGAATGTTACGTCTCTGCTAATGTCGATCTTTTTGAGTCCTGGGAAGTATATTCTGTAAGCTTTCGAGCTTTCACTATATCCTACAATTATACCCTTCTTTCTAGAAGGATCTAACTTTTTCCTCTTTTCTTTTGGAATATGTATGTATACTGGACAACCAAATATTCTGAGATGGCTGACCTCTGGTTTCTTGCCAGAAAAGACTTCTTTAGGTGTCTTGTTCTCTAGTACTCTATGTGGAGTACGGTTTTGTACATACACTGCTGTTCTGGCAGCTTCAGCCCATAGATGCATGGGAAGATCTTGATCATGAAGCATTGCCCTTGCAGCTTCCATGATCATTCTATTCTTCTTTTCTGCAACCCCATTCTGATGTGGATTATATGGAGTGGTTAACTCCCTCTTAATCCCTGAATCTCTGCATAATTCTTTGAATTCATTTGATGTGAATTCTTCGCCGTTATCCGATCGAAAGATCTTGATATTCCTTTCTGTGTGATTCTCGATCAAGGCTTTGAATTCTTTGAACTTGCTGAATACTTCATCTTTGTTCTTCAAGAAGTATATCCATGTCTTTCTAGAAAAATCATCAATAAAAGAAACATAGCATACATACCCGCTTAATGAACTGGATGACATTGGCCCGTGTTGTCGCCCGAAATTGGCACGCGGGTGCTGAAAGCCCAAATTGTGGGCGTGCCGGCTCGGCGAAAACTCTTGAGAGAGAGGCCAATGTCACCACACCCCTCTCTGCTCGCTTTAGGCTGGCTCTTCTCTAGCTCTAGGGGGGTTTCCCTAAGTTAGGATCGCTAAGGCAGGTGTGGCTAAGGGCAAGGTGATCTTAAGAGGCAGCGTGAAGTGAGGAGAGAGGGGTGTGGTGACATTGGCCTCTCTCTTGAGAGTTGTTGCCGGGCCGGCGCACCCATAGTTTGGGCTTTCAGCACTTGCGTGCCAGTTTCGGGCGACAACATTTTGGCGCCGCTGCCAGGGACAAAGTCCAGTTCTTGGATTTTGAAGACTATGCTTCATTCACATTTGTGGGAGATTACATTGTAGATTCTTCCTCTCACATGGCGACTAGACGAAGGGACAGAGTCCTTGTCCTTTTGCATATTTGAAGATCTGATTGTGTGTAGAGGTGAGCACACTCATCAGAAGGCTTTCAAGCTCACCTTGGCGACTCCACAAGTTTGGTATGAGGTATGATTAAACACGTTTTTTCAAATTAAGTACCTCATTGTTTGATTTATGGAAGAACTGTGGGATATTTGGCACGATGCTTACAACCCATTGGATTTCTCAAAAGTCCATGGATTTCCTAATCAGTGCTACGACCTTGAGGAGGTGCATGATATTCTTTCCGAATTTTATGGAAATGATGGTGTTTCAGCCACCCATCATATTGCTTCTTTCTGCAAACTGATGGCTGATTTTAATGTTTGCAATGAGGATGATATTATAATCGTTTTTGCCATAACTTTGGAAAGGGATGCAATGATTTGGTTCTGTGGTCTGTTGGATGAATCCATAGATTTAGTGGCAATTTTTTTCGAAAGGTTTCTGCTCCGCTAGCATGATGGGACAATAGATGAGATTGAGCAGCTTGCTAAAGAATATGATGCCCTCATCCCTAGGCTCCATCCTGAGCTTAAAGATCAAATCATTGAAGAGCTGAGTGAGGGAGTATTACAAGAACCCTTGGTTGAAGACAAAACTGAAGAGATTCTAGATAGAGCTGTAATAGAATATGTGAAATTGTCCCAAGTTTATGAACAGTTTCCTAATGAAAAGCTGGAGTTGCCTCAAGTTCATCACATTGAAGGTAATAATATTTTTTCTGCAGATCAACCTGAACAGTTTAACAATGAAGGCTTGTATGTGAGCCCTATCAACTAGTGGATAGAGGCTTCTTGTGCACGGTTTGATTCTGCTTGGTATAATCTCTTGTTGCCTAACAGTCTGATGTTTCAATTCAGCTTTGTTCATGAGCAGACTGCAAGGCGTAGTTATCTTATGAGGAATATATTTTTGTTTCTTTCACTGACCAAGCTCAGAAAAAGGAAACTTGGCTAGATAAGATGTTGGAATGGCTCCATTACTTGTATGCATACACTTGACATGCGATAGATTCATGTAAAGTTAGTGTAGGTAGGAAGAAAAATAAGCTCTTCCATGAGCATTTAAATTTTCAGTATGTTCTTTGTTTTGTAATAAAGTGTGGGATGTGAATGAACTATGAAGCCATCCCATCACATTTTTTTTTTCAGTTTGGGTTTGCTGATATACAGAGAATGTTGAGGTTCTCGTGTGATCTTTGCAAGAGCACACGTCCCCCATGGAGCCAGATGTTACCTCGTGATTTGACAGGGGTATCCACAGCAGTGGCACTTATGTTGGTTAGCTTCATTTAAATTTTGAGGTTTCCAGATACAGAAGTTGCACGGTTACGTGAATATGATCTGAAGAAATCATTACCAATGATTATGAAGGCAGAAGTCTAAACTCTCTTCGTAATGATAGAAATCCAGACTATCAGATGAAACCTGTATCAGATGGTTTAGGCTTCAAAGAAGAGAAGAAGAGGGTTATTGACTATGTGGAGAAGGCCACAAACACAGATGATCAAGGGGGATGTATGACAGTGCTTAAAGTCTTTTTTGATTACCTGTCTACAAGGGCAATGGAGAACTTCAGATGCCGAAGCGAACATAATCGGAATTCTGTCACTTTGACTACAATACATCAGTCGAAAGGCTTGGAATGGGACTTGTAAGTGTAGTGGGCTGTTTAGCCATGCTTATTGGTGTAGCTGGGTACAACCATTGGTACCGATCTCAAACATTCAGAAACATGTTTCTTTGGCCTCAAATCATATCTTCATTCATTGGGCTTCTTGACATTATAATGGTCACAAGGGTTATTCTTCGGATACATATTCCAGATTGAGTTGTTGTTTTAAGTGATAAAGCTGTCACTAATGCTATTTCTAAGATTCAGCTAACACCCATACTTGTGTTATCGAAGGCACTGTCTTTGCTTTCTTGATGTCAGTGTATAACTTTAGAAGTACATCCGGTTCTCGGATTGATGCACTTCTACTCAAGTGGCTTGGCGTCCAATAAAAAAAAGAAGAAGGGTTATCTACAATCGAAGAGAAGAAATAGATAATTGTTGCATCTACAAAGAAAGTAGCTGGCTTGAATGATCATCAATATGTTAACCAGTTTCCATTTGAAGCCTGTATTGTAATGAAGCACTACTTGACACAGACTATTCAATAGGCATATGGAGATCCGGAACAACTTCAACCCACTCACCATCTAGAAATCGCGTTTTTTCTCATCGACAGCTGAGTCTGGGAGCAATCCACGCTTCTTGTTGGCAGAGTCGAGTCGTGGTAACTGGCGGTTTTTTTATGGGCAGACTTCACGCTTTGGGCAGCCACTCATCGGTTCTCTTTGCTGCATGGAGCCATGTACGCAGATGCACTTGCCACTCATTGGCAAGCCCGTGAGTCACTGGTGGCGGTAACGCTCAGTCCCATAGTTTTTGGTCTCGATATTAAAAATCAACAAACGTCGAGGCCTGACATTTGAGAGAATATATTTACGCTGTGGCAGATCGTCATAAATGTTTTATAGCAAATCCCTGGTAGAAAATCGTAGTTTGTGGAGCAGTGATTGGTTTTCACCAAGGACGTTGAATTGGTTGAAATTGCAGTCACTGAATATGTAGGAGCTCCGGTTTTGACAGAGTACACCAGGAACAACCAATGTGTAGATTTTTATAGTTGAGGAGTCGATCACGAAGTAGACACATGGAGCCGATTAAGTGGAAAGCATCATCATCAGCCGAGCCGAAATTTATGTTTATTTTTCATTGGGTGGCCGATTATGAGTTATTTAGGATCAGTGATCTGATTAACTTGGTATCACGCCATCCACCATTACCATTTCATTGCTGTTCGAATCACGGAGTTCGTCCACTTAGAAGTCGAATTGATTCTTAAATGGGTTCCGATTCACATCCTATAGTCATATACAGCCAATGCTTAGAGTTGATGTCGTCTGGTTATAGAGCATGGAGCAGAGGCAGCCGAGTTGTGGATGGAGTTCGTCGAGTGGGTCGTGCATCCCAGTGAGAGTCAGCTACATGAATTCAGAGTGCAGTGATATGTTGGTCACATTCATTGGCGCCTCCGCAGCTATCAGTTAATTTGAACAGTGGCATCCAAGCCTAAGCTCTAAATTTGGTTAACTCAAACACTTGGCACGTCTAGACGCCCTTTTTTCGACTCTGGCAGAGTTTCATTACTAAACCAGAGCTGAAGCAAAGATCGGTTAGGTGACGGATTTGCTGTTTTGAAAGATCCGCTGCTAGATCGGGCAACCAATTTTATTTTTAGAAAGTTGTCAGTGTGTTGGCACGTGGTTGGCTTCACCCATCCCGTGGAGAGTTTGGAGCACCTCACGCAGAAGTGGTCTCATTCCCCTGGTCCACGTAGCCCTTTGTTTATCTATCAAACTGTGCAAGTGGAGTTCCATTGTGAGAGTCAAGGCTTTGTTAGGGGCATATGTGTCTTTTATGAATATGCGAGAGAAAGAAACAAACATTCAGTTCAAAAATGGCTGCCAATATTTTTGGGCCCAGGATTTGAGCCACCTTTTTGGAGAAAGAAAGGTGTAATGGAACTAGATTGCTTTTAAAAGTGGGAGTTACTCCTTAGTTAAGGGAAAAAAAAAGTGGATCTAGGATTCACTTTAGATTTTTTATTTTTATTTTTATTTTTGCTTTTTGAAATAATAAAAGCCTTTTTGGCTTATAAAAGAAACAAGTCTTCTTCTTTGTAAGGATGGAATTTTTGGGCTGGGAGGATTTTTCCCCAGAGTTAATAAGGGAAAAATCATGTTGAGTTTTTGGACATGCTGGGCTTCTCTGTCGTAGTTCTGTGTTTTCATGAGTTATAGACCAAGCTAGCATAAAGGGCCAACAATCTAGCATGTTGGGCAAGCATTTGCAGTCGCCAAGTTGCTTGTCGCGGTTATGTTCTTGGAGGTTTGGGAGTAATGGAAAGTAGTCAGTTATACTTCCATTCTCCTTGCCTCTGATTATGGAACGGACCAGCTTAGTCTTCTATCTGCGAAACGCAAAGCTTTTCTGAGTCCCCTTCTAACTCCATTTACCCTTCTGGTACTGGCACTGACCTTCCCTTGAGAATTGATCCTCCCTTCCCTTCCTGCCCATCAATCCGACTCATTTTCCGTTTTTGCTACCCGAGTTTCTCTAAGGCAACCTCTTGAGATCACCTTGTCCTCAGCCGCACCTGCATTAGAGATCCTAACTTAGGGAAACCCCCCTAGAGCTGGAGAAAATCCAGCCTGAAGCGAGGAGAGAGGGGTGTGGTGACATTGGCCTCTCTCGAGAGAGAGTTGTCGTCGGGCCGATGCACCCGCAGTTTGGGCCTTCAGCACTCGCGTGCCAGTTTCGGGCGACAACAGCCCGCATACATCGGAGTGAATGATTTCCAAGATTCCTTTTGCCTTGCTCTCGCTACTTGGAAATGTCTTCTTTGTGTTCTTTCCTTTTGTACATCCTTTGCAGACACCGTCATGTTTTGCCTGTATTTTTGGAAGACCTTCAACAACTTTGCTTGCAAGTGGTAGTGCCCTATAGTGCACATGTGTAAGCCTTCTGTGCCAAAGTTCATTTGGCTCTACTGAGTCATGGACCAGAGCTTGTTTTGGATGCCCCTTTAATTTGTATAGTCCTCCTTCTTGTTCTCCAATCACTACTGCATCATCTATAGTCTTTCCTTTTGGCCACATAAGGACTTGACCATCTATAAATGCAACCCTCATACCTTTTGCATCCAATGCAGAGATGGAGATAAGGTTCTTCTTTAGTCCTGGTATAAATAGGACATCCTTCATCTTCATAGACTTTCTGGAATCTAGTTTATAGGAGGATTCACCACTACCATTTATTGGATACTGGTAGTCATCTCTGAGTTTCACCTTGTGAGGTGACTCATGTTCGAAAAGTTTCACAAAGGATTCCTTGAATTCTGTCATATGTTTGGAAGCCCCACTATCAATGAGCCAATCATTGCTTCCATGTGTAATAGTGCCTGTGAGGGCAGAAATCAGAACATATTCTTCTTCACTAGAAGAATCATCACTTTCTTCTTTGGCTTTCTTTCTGAGAGGTTCATCATCCTCTGTAGTGTGAGCATGATGTCTTTTCTTGCTTCCCTTCTTCTTGTTAGAGCCACTTTTGTTTCTAGGGCATTCTCTAGCATAGCGTCCTTTCTCGTCACATGTATAGCATCTGATTCTAGACAAATCTTTATTAGATCTTCTAAGATTACTTTTCTGGTGAGAAGACTTACCTTTGTGATAGTTTGTTCTGCTACCCTTGGAGTGTACTGTGAGAGCTTGATCTTCACTTCCCATCTTTTCTTCTCGAGCTACTATCCAAGCTTCTTCTTGTGAGCATTCCTCCCACAGTCTATTAAATTTGACTAGCTTCTTTTTGGCACAGATCCCTTGAATAAAGGAGTCCCATGATCTAGGGCTGCCATTCAAGGTGGTCATCACAATTTCAGCATTCTCTACTTCTTCATCTACTGCTTCAAGCTGTTACTTGATCTGAGAGACCCTTGTAAAGTAAGACTGGATGGTTTCCGCATTCTGGATCTTTACATTCTTCAATTGGTTTCTCAGAGTCATCTTCTGATTTATGTTCTTCCCTTCAAATAGTTTGGTCATGGCATCAACCATAGTTTTAGGTGTCTTTAGGGAGGACACCTGTGGTATGAGGTGATCCTTGATTGAATCAGCAATAATCCTCTTAGCCATGACCAATTTCTTTTTGTGTAAGGCCTTAGCCTCATCTCCCTCTGGAACTAGAACCTCTTCATTGATGTAAGAGTCCAACTCATTTTCTTCCAGGACCAGGGAGATCCTATACTTCCTGGCTCGGAAGTTATCAGCTCCCTCAAGCTTTTCATCAAGCTTGGTATGACGAGACATCTTAACAGAGAACCTCAAATGGAAATGCAAGATCTTACTAGGTTAAGAAGTTAGAACTGGATCTGGCGCTGAATTTCTATAGAGTTGGTTCAGGAGCAGATTAGGGTTTGACTTTCCCGGAGTTCCACCCAACCAAAAACATTGATCTTGATCTCTAAACTTCGATTTTGGGGAGGAGATCAATCCAGTCCTGGGCTCACTCAAAAATTCCACTTCTGTGGAAAGCCCTAATTTCCGACAGTAGTGTAGGGTCAAAAACTGAAAATGCTCAGAATTAGATTCTGCTTCGACAGAAAGATGCGCCCTAGAGAGGAGAGTCAGCCCAACCTCCTTTTGTTGAAAATATGTGGAGAGAGATCCAAAAAATAGGAAGCCGTAGTTTCCGCAGATACAGAGTGTCTTCTTCTCAAATTAGCTCTGATACCATGTTAGATTTTTATCTATTTCAACCAATGTTACAAATATCGTGTCGGCGAATATATCGCCGAGGGTCCAAAAAAAAATTGTTGAATTTATTGGCGAAAATGTCGGCAAACATCGGCAATATATCGACAAAATAAAAAATAACAAATATTAAAAAAATAAAAAATTCAAAAAATTACTATATATTTGAAAAAATCGGCAAATATCGCGATAAAATCGGGAAAAAATCGCCAAAAAAATGGGGAAAACATTGCGGCGATATATTGCCGATATATCGCGAGTGAGTTGACATCGCGATATATCGCGATGTTGCCGATATATCGGTGATGTTTGTAACATTGATTTCAACAATATGATCTTAGGATATTATCTGAGAGAATAACAAGCACAACAATCAAACACAAGAGACAATGAACACAATTTTTCCTCGGGGAAACCATAAAGGAGAAAACCTTGCAACTTCCTCAGAGATAGAATCAGCACCAAAAGTAAAACCCAAAAACAGTAAGATGATCTCTCGACAGCAGTAGTCTCTCTCTCTCTCTTGTCCCAGCTTCTACTTTCTCTCTCAATTATGCGCTACAACTGAGTGTGAGTGAATGTATGATAAATAGAGAGGCTCACTCTCTATTTATATTAATTCCCGACTTGACAATAACTCACTAGGGCCGACTTCTCTAGGAGAGTCTAATAACCCTAGGGCCCCACAACTGCGGGGACTTTAACCCTTGAACAATAGGGAGGGTTACCCTCTATGACTTTACATGACTTGTTTACATTATTGAATCTCCCAATAGGAACATCGGGGCATGGCATGACTCAATTACATTACAGATACTACCCGGAATAAACATCAGGGTACAATACATAATATATACAAGTGAATACATTCCGAAGTTACAAATACATCAACAGTATGTGCATCATTGTCCTTTCAAGACTATTATACCATCAAGTTCGGGAGCCAGCCCAAGGATTTGGATGAGGATCTCCTTAAAGGCATAGTTGGGGGAGAGAAGAAAGATGAGCATGAAGTACAAGTTGTTGGTGAGCTTCATTTGGAGTTAACAGTACATGATGAGGATGTGCATGTGGAGATAGCATTAGAGCCATCCTGTGTGTCTAGCGACACAAGCACATTTGCTAGTCAAATTGTGGACAAGTCGTGTGATGAGTTGGAGTTGGTACACTCTTCATCACCTTCAGCAGGAATCCAGACAGTTATGACAGGTGAAATACATGAGGTGCAAGGCAATGAGCACAGCGGTCGAGACAGTGAACAGTCACACATGGAGGTTAGGGAGATTTTATACATGCATGAGATAGAGCTTCTAGTTGATAGTCACCGAAAGAAGATTGAACGGGTTAAAGAAAGCAATCTAGCGATGAAAGAGAGGACCAAGATACTTCGAGACACCATAGTACAGCGAGATGTTAAGCTTATAGTTCTTCGAGTTGTATGTACCGAGTCAGCAGTCAGGCTTTCTAGTATTGAAGAGCAGTTGGATTACTTGATGGGGCAGCAAAAGAAACATACTATTGCATTTCAAAGCAGGCCTCTTCAAGAGTACATAGACAAGGCTTGCAGTAGCTTGAGTCCACATTTGCATAATGGCGGATGGTTTTTACAGGTTGGCCAGGATCGAGAAATTGGGCAACAGTATATGAGCATTCCAATTGAAATCAGAAGGGCAGAATGTCAGCTTGGTAGGATTATTCCTTGTGATGGTGCTTATGGAAAAGGTCTTTTTTGGGGGTTGGATGAGAGAGAGATTAAGAGTTGGTGTCCTATTGAGTGGGCGATTCTTGGGAAGACATTCCTAGCCATGAGTATAGTCCCACAAGAGCCTTTGGATATTTGGGATGAAAGATGCACAAGTTTGCATTGGGATCCAGGTGGGAGACCTTATGAGGGATGGATACAATGTTTACTAATGGGGTTACTTGGGATTCTACAGGATGCTCCTTGTGTCGATACTACACAGGGTAGCGGTGGATGCATTTTGACCTCTGCAATTCTCAGATTGATTTGGGACCCTGGGATTACAGTGACTGGTAGTTTAGTGATTGCTATAGGATGCTTTCAGGAGGTCTCTGGTGATGGTACTGTGCAGTGCTTTGAGCAGAAGGTGCTACAGATCTCTTAGGATAATTTGGGACCCTAGGATCATACCTGGACTCAGTTGGTTCAGTTTGACTTGTAGACACTGAGAGGGGGGGGGGGGTGAATCAGTGTAAAGCAATTTTACAACTTTTCTTGACCTGTCACACTTAACTACCAATTCATCATTTCATTATTCTACCGATCTCATAATCATTTCATAAACTTCATCATTCACATATCATAGCATTTATTCATCAAGAACCATAACACAAAAGAACACAACACCATATAATTTTGTAATCTTTTTGTAGTAGTTTTGGCTCGGCTACAACCGTTAGGTAAAATCAGCACCTACTGATACATAGAGCACCTACTCTGCATCCAGGACCCTGCCTGGTTTTCTTAGACCCTGCTAAGAAGGGTTTGAGGCATCCTAACCTCAAAAGCAAGACAAGCTTGCATTTACAATCAAAGCTTATAGTTACATCAACTCATCAATCACTTGTCTCTTGCTGTCAACTGTCTCAGCTCATGCTCATCTGCCCATCATCAATGCTGCTCACTGCTGCTCATGAATCTCTGGTCAATCTCTACTTATTAACCTCTGCTCAAGAAGCCTTATCAATCCACATGTCTCACTGTGTAAGCACTGTCAATGTCATCAACCTGTCACTATCATTTGTCATATCATATCAGACTGCTGTCACTGTCATATGAATGGCTGTCACTATCTTGTCAAGTCAATGTAGGTCACTATCAAGATGCTGTAACTGCTGCATCACTTACCACTTCAACGAAGTCTGCTCTCAAGGTGTAACAGTCTGTTGTTCAACCTTCTCTTACTGTTTATACTCCACTGATCTCTTCATATCTCAGCATTCTTCATCATACTATATATCACTGCTTTATCCTTCACGGTTTATATCAATATCATACTAAATCACACCATTGTATCAGCATAACACAAAACTTACCTTGTACATCATATACCTTAGCATGGGAGATCATCATCATCAGCCTGTATACATCAAGGCCTGAACATGCATATTGCATCATCATGTAGTAACAACAGGTATACATCATCAAGAAGTATGCATCAAGTATACATCATACCATCATCATTGTCAAGGAAAGGTCTGGAACATCAATTCTTGCATATTCTGATTTGTCCTCTACTCAAATTTCTGCCCTCTAATCAGTCTGTCAAACCTGCCTGTTACAATTACTTCTTCAAATTTTTAACCCTTCATTAGCTGTGCATCAAAACTTTGGACTCCCTACCTGGGATATGTATGACTGCTTGTACATCATCAACATCATACTGCTGCTGTTGAGTAGTGTGAAGAAATCTTCAACACTGAATCATCATCCTTAGACTGTGGGGTTATCTTCTCATGCTGTACATGCATTGGTGTCACATCAACCTATCAGGACTTCAAGCTCATCACAGGACTTCAAGAATCTGTTCACGATCTGGTCTTAGCATACCATTACCAAGTGTCATTTGTGCTTGAATAAGATCAAAGATACTGTCATCAATACTTTAGAGCTCTCAAGCTTCCAATTCAACCTTCACACTGCTATTATAGTTAGATCAATCTATACTGTTAAGAATGTCTCCAATCACTGTCAAGTATGTAGTCACTAGTTATATCAGAATTGTCATCAAACAATCACATTACTGTTATGTTAAAGGCCACTTGCTTCTGTACTTGGTACAAACCACTTCATTATTTTACTGTATAGGCAATACATCAGTGACTGTTCATATTGCAAATACTGTATGTGTACATCATCATCATCAATGTGTGTATCAACATCATTCATAAGCCACCATCAAGGTGTGGGAATGCTTCACATCAACACTTGTTTGTGCATGTCAACTTGTAGGTGTTTTAGGACAGACTCCATACATTAATGCTATTGTCTACTCATCATCTTAACAAAATCACTGATCATCATGGCTTACATTATCTTATTGCTGTATACTTCACCATGTACAGTAAAGATGCCACTATACTGTATACTTATGCAGTTTACTGTATTTCATTTTCATCAATGTTTAAGTTGTAATAGTGTATCAAACTAAGGTATGCAAATGAAGAGCATTATCATGGTATCCTTCACTATATAGACTACTGTAGGTGCATTGTGTACTGGCATTTGACACAAGGAACTTTGCTAACTATTAGTCTTGACTAGTGCATTAGGGAATTCATATACAGTGATCTTACCTCCAATTTGAAGATGTCCAATACCACAGAATTCCGAGATGTGTGTGCTAAGCAAACCCTTGAACTGATTTGGTACTAACTTGTTCATTTACTGCTGCCAATTAGGGTCTGTCTTGCTGCTATTCCAATCTCGGATCTGCTCCTATACTTCTGCTGCACCTATTTTCAGTCCACTGAAACTAGCCTCAGTCCTCCAATGGTTCAGATCTGAGCATGAAAGCTGCCCACAAGTTTCTTCCTTAAAACAGCGAAAGCCACTCCAAAAAAAAACCTTGTACTGTCTTATTAAAACTCGAAATTGTTGCAAGATAAGAGGGCAGTACCAAATCGGGACTGTCATAAGTTGATTTAACCCCAAAACAAATGTACCTTCTGCTGCAACAAAAAAACACAATCAACAGCTCCTAACCTCGGGTCTCTTGCTGCTGCTACAACTTCGTGGTGTTGGTAATATGCTGGTTAAAACCCCAAGCAAGTCCACCCTTTACTGCAATTTGGCATTGTTTCATCAATGGTTGTCTGCTGCAAAAATCGTGTGGCTGCTCCTCCCAAACATTCAACGAGTTCTCTGCTCATCCAACCGAAAATTCCTCAGAGAAAGTCACGAATTTCAGAGCTGCTGTTTTACCCACTGTACTCCACCGAATTTCCTCAGACAAAGTGCCTGCTGCTGCAAATAAATTGCCAGCGAGAGGCCACCATAAAAACTTCTCTGCTGTAACCCTTGTTTCCAAAGTTAGGGCAAAACTCAAAGAAGAAAAGAAATAAAATATCAGATTGGTGCTGCTGCGTTTATCCTTCCTCAATTTGCTGCCTCAGTCACACCCGAAATTGCCTCAGACAGCGAGCTGCTCCACCGAAATTTCCACACTACAAAAATGAAATCGTGAGGGCCTATTTATATGAATTTTCAACCATATTTTGGGGGCCGACTTGTATTTAATTGTAATTTTTTATTGGGGCCGACATACTAATTTTTTTTTATTTCTGGGCCGACATACTATAAAGAATATTCTATTTCTGGGTCGACATACTATATAAAAAATATTCTTCAATGAATACGTGTGCAAACCAAGTTTCATCATGTGCAAGAGGTATTCATCAAGCCTTCAAGGTCAAGTACTTCTTCAACAACCAGCATAAAGGTGGGCTTTGCATCATTTTCAAGAGGTATTCATCAAGTCTTCAAGGTCAAGTACTTCTTTCACAACCAACTTAGGTCACCACAAGCCTCAAGGGCTTTATCAAGGACCAAGGACAAATGACCTATGCAAGAAAATAATATGCCCACCTCCAAGGACTCCATGACCTTATCAAGGGTATCAAGGTCATCAACAAGAACAAGCAAGTGTCCAAGTGTCATCACACCACTATATGTCCTAGGAACATCTCCAAGGGTTCTCAGACCCCATCAAACTACAAACGACCATATCATCTCTTTCAAGGGTTCAAGACCATCTCCAGGGTCTTCAGCATCATCAACAGGGTGTTCAACGTCTTCAACAAGGTGGTGGCATCAATGACATCCTGTGGGGCCACTGCAAGTCCATGTTGGCATCAATGACAATTTCATCAACATGACTGTTTGTGGAGTTGCGTGGCATTGCTTGAGGACAAGCAATCTTTGGTGAGGGAGGACTGTAATGTTTCGTTTTTGATAAATAGGGAATTAACCGAGGGCCTTTAATACCGGGAGCATATGAGGACAATTCTTCAGTCATCAGTATAGTAAAGAGGGCCATCAGAGTTATTATCATAAAGCATGCAAGCCTTATTTCTTCAGTCTTAAAAGTCAACGAAAAATTAGAATTGCATGCATGCGAAAGTAAAGCAAAAACCCTAAAAGTGACATGCAAACCCTAAAAGTAAATGTTAAGCTATTTAAGAAGGGTTATTGGACCAAAGAAGATATCTATTGTTATTGTTGATTGATTTTGGAGTTTCGAGCAGCAACACAGCGTGCAGCCGTGGCAGTTGGGGTTGGAGACGGTTTCTTCAACTAGCAAAGGTTCAGTAGTGAGATATCTGCCCTAGTCTCTTATTGGGATAGATCATCCAGGTTTATCCATTGCATCCATCATATACTATAGTATTCGGAGATCCAACACATTCCGAAGGGTTATTAGCATATCCACGTTTTGCAGCCAGAAGTAGCAAAGAAAACACAGAAGGATTCGCTGGGACCACAAAACCCAGTTTTTCCTCTGCATGTCAGCTTCTCTTTCTCAGGAGGCCTATCCTACGGTATGCAGTGATTATCAGCCATCAGTTTGCTCACCTGGAGTAGCTATCAGCCAAACAAATCAGTTAGGGGCGTGAGCAGCAGAACTGCCAATCAATTTGCTAGGGCACTTAGAGCAAAAAAAAAAACCTCTGCATGTGCCAGTCCATCTCTCCGGCATCAGCAGACGGACAAGCTCAGTAAGTTTCAGCCCAAACAAACCTCTCCTTCTACAAAAACGTCACCTTCATTCTGGAGGGTGTTTAGGGTACTATGGGGCAGTAACATCGGAGGAAAATAACATTATTAGACCACCCATTCGGATCCTTATGCATGCAGCTATCTCTGGAGTCATTATCAGCCAGAATATTAGTGGTAAGTGTTAATCTCTCTTTGCAAAACCTTAACCCTAATTCAGCTATATTTTAGGGCATTTTTGCATGCACAGTGATTTTGCAAATTTGTATGAGATTGAGTGTGCAAGTCAGCACTATCATAGAACATTAGAGAATATTAGTATTTGGGATATTACATGTTCCAGGAAACATAGTAAACGATTGTGGTTGAGCTCTAAAATTCAGGTACGCGACTTGTTTTCAATTGAATGCTATGGGTGAGCTTGAAATTTAAGTGATTTACAACCATCTGTTCACCTATAGAATTGAATACCCAACAAATATCTTGGGACGAGGGTAACTTTGGATTCGAATCAATTGAGAATACCTTTTACCCGGCGCACAATTTCCCTTTTTTGTGGAGAACCCCAATTTTAGAAAGACGAATTTGTGAAAGAGTTTGGCGAATTTTATGTTCAGCGTTGAAGTTTGTCTAAATTCAAATCTTAACCTTCAAGTTCGACAAAGCTTGTGACTTAGGTTGTGCCTACAGCTACTCCCATTAAATTTTTCTTGTTTAGGGAAAATTACATGGGTTCCCAAGATTAGGTCTATGGATCCTAGTAGTCTCTATGGTATTGGAGAATGGATAGTCTCTTTCTTTGATCGTGATGTTATTTCTTTGAGGTTTCACTCATGAATTGTTCTACCCTTGATGGATGAGTTGATTATTGATGGTACTTGGTTCTTGATTTGAGGAAGGAATTATCTTTGATTTCATGGTTTGATTTTTTGATGGGACTTTTAACTTTAATTTCATTTATGTTTTTATTTTAACATCAAGGTTTGATAATAACTTATTGCTATTTATTGTTGAAGTCTTTTCAATTATAAGGTCTCTTGATGGATTAGGGCTAATGGTTCCTATCTTTATATTGAGTTTGTCTTCTTTATTCTCCAAGATTCATGACATATTGCTCTTATAAGGTTTTTACTTATTCGAATACCTTAGTATTTTGGGCTTTATTTCATCGGGTTCACTTTATTAGGTTGTCCATAATGGGTTCTTTGATTCATATCTTGATAATCCTTGCTTAGCAATTGTGCTCGATGATCTTTATCGGATTTCTAGTGTTCGGATTGTTTGCCACAGATTGGTTATATCAAGTTCGTTTCACTTTATTTGATAGTACTTACTGGAGTTTCATATTGAACCCGTTTTCAAGTATTGCGTCTCTCATGTCCGATAGTCTTTTCAAACTTTTCATATCAGATTCGCTTTAGGATTTTCCCTTTTCTTGATCTCGATGATTCTTGCCCGACCTTACTCGTTCGATAATCCATTTTGGACTCCTCGTATTGGCCTCATGTATTAGCATCGAAAACGTTGCATTAAGCTCATCCCAATAGAACCTTTATTGGACTCTCACAGACTTCAAGTGGAGATAGACCACTAGATCAATCATTTTGACAGGATTTGTCGTTTGTGCTATCTTCAGCAGATCGAGATAGAGGATTGTTTTATTTTTTGTTGCCCCATCTACTACAAGATTAGAGGGAGATTCTACCGCCTTTTCAAGGGGATTCAAGCCCTGATCAACTTCTTTAGATATCCTCACCAGAGATGCTTGACGTCATACATGTAGGAGACCATCAGACTTTGAGCCCATATTCTTCATCCTTTTGCTCGACTAGATTCGACCCAGTGGATTACTTCCTACTTCATAGTACTACCTTCAGGAAGGGGCTCTGAGAGACAATACGATAGCAGTTTAACCATAACCTCCAGACTAGTGCGGACCAGTGAGACATCCATCCCTCGGAATATCAACGGCATGCTAAGACCATACCACCCCTTTCCTTGACGCAGAATAGATCCTCTAGGCTTTAGGGAAGGGTTACCTTATCTCAATGACAACATGGTGGGTGGTGCATGTATTCCACCAACTCTTCCTCTAGACAACATACTATGTTGAGTTTCCTCCATTTGGCCTTGTATGTTAGGAGAAATGGTCTATTCCATAGTAGGCCTACTTCAATATTGCTAAATCTTCTTGCTCTTGCATCCTTTACTCTCTTACATCTCCACCCCTATGTGGTATTTCGTGCCCAGGGTTGAGGGTTCTCATGTTTTTCGTGAACTGGCATAAATTTCATGCTCCATTCTACTTTGCTTTCCTTTCATGTCTTTTGGTGTTTATAGGAGGCCATTTGGTACTCCTCCTTTCTAATAACATCTTTGTACTCAACAGTTCCATTGACCTACTTTTGTGGTCATTAGTTGGACATCGATGAAATTATCTTATCTTATTTAGATATTGAGTCACTAGGAAGGGAAGGGGTTCCTTTCTTATTGTATTGTTTTTTGTTCCCAGTTGAAGAAGAGCATTGGGATTGGGATATTGGAGTAGAACAAAGGAAGTAGAAGACTGTGAAGTAGTCATACAAGTCATAGTGTCCATGGCAACTCCATAGTGAGTGCATTTTCATTGTATGTGTTTCATAACTGAGAAGAAAAGAGGAAGGCATAGTCTTCACCTTTTGGTAGGGTTTTTCCCATATTGGGCTTTCCTAGGGTATCTTGTGTTCATTGTATGGTATTTGTTAACTTCTTTTATTATAATTTTAGTTTATTTATGTATTGTTGTGTGCTAATATTAAATATGAATCTTAAGTAAATCACTACATAGTAAGGGTTTGCAGAATCTTGTAAGATTTGTTGCAACAAATTGTTCCAATCGAAAATCCATGATATTTTATAGATTAGTACTATTTTTGTTATCAATGTGACAATTCAGAATTCGTGATCACTATTAATTATTGGCATTGCTTTGTCATTGTTGCATTCTGAATTATACTCAATAGTGACCTTGTTCCTTAGCTTCGAGATTTCTAGTTCCTTTACGTTCACTGTTTTTTAATAGTGCAATGAGTTGTCTTCACATCAATGTGCTGAAACCCATCTTTTGCCACATAAATGGCAAATTTTCTTTATTAACCTTCACCACTATTTTTTGAAATTTTCTTTTAATCTGTCAAGTTTGTAGCTTAGGGAAAACCCTGGCTACATGCAGAAACAACTACCTTCCATCTATAGGACGAAAGGGTAGGGTTTCTTTGGTGAATGAAAAACCTGCAAGGAAGGGTTAGCTTTGAGCCATGGAAACCCTGCAACAAACCGTCAGAAAAATAAACCTGCAACTAATCATCAATGGAGAACCTGCAATCTATTGTTAGAAATAAACTACACATACATCTAAGCTGCAAACAAAAATAAACAAAACATGAATCTCATTATACCTAAGCTTTTTAATGGAAAATGGGTCACCATGCCCTAGCTCAAGGAGTAGCCTCTCCTTACTAGTTTGAATGGTGTGGAGCTAAGCTCAACACACAAGGGAAGTAGCTAATGGAGCAAAAGAGAGAGAGGGATGAATGGCTTGAGAGAGTTGGCTCCTCAAGGCACTCATATGGGTAGGCAGGGAATGAGTGTTTTGAGAGTGGCCCCCACCCTTCTATTTATAGTATTTTCTTGAGATTTTAGGGTTTAAGCCCCTGTTTAGGGCTTTAGCCCCTTTTTTGGGCTTTAAGCCCCTTTCGCCCAATTCTTAGCTCCTTTGGGGGTTTTAAGCTCCTTTGAGGGGTTTTAGCCCATTTTTGGAGGTTTTAGCCCCTATGAGAGCTATTTTGGCTCTTTTTAGGGATTTTTAAGCCCTTTTCATGTTTTTGAGCCTTTGCAAGGGTGTGGGGGTCAAATGAGGGTAGTGTAATGGATGTCTTTAGGTGGTGTAGGTCATGTAGAGCTTACTGAGGGATTTTTTGGGTTAACAAAGTTTGTCCCCTAATTATTTTTGTGACTTCTCAATCTTATCCACATTTGCGTGGTGCTAATGGCTTCGTCTTCATCATGATGAACCTTTAATTGTAGATTTCTGTCGCTGACCATTTTGGTTGTGGCCTTGTTTGTGGCACCCACTTTTTTATTTTTACTCTATATACTAAAAAATTTTAAGGTTATGCACCAACTGTTGATGAAATTGTCATTGATGACAACATGGACTTGTAGTGGCCCCATAGGTTGTCATTGATGCCACCAAGTCCCACTTGCAGTGTCTTGGACCCCTTATAGAGTGGGTTTGTGCTTTGAAGCACCTTGTACCCAGTTGACAAGGTCTTTGTACCCACAAGATTGGATCTTGATGCCACCACCTTGCTGAAGATGTTGAAGACCCTGCTGATGGTGTAGAAGACCCTAGAGATGGTCCCATAGCCCTTGCAGATGATGGAGAATCCTTAGATGGGTTGGAGAAGCATTAATGACCCATTCTGTGGTCATTCATGCTCTGATGGTGTCATGGTACCCCAGGAGAAGACCCAGCAACCCCACACGAGGTGTCATGATGGATCTTGACCCCTGGAGGTCCTCTTTGTGATTAGATGGCTTGAGAGGTTATAATGGAGGTGGAACCCATGAACAACATGCCCTTGGTATGTTGAAGAAACATTGAAGCCATAACTTGGTCCTTAAGCCCACAAGTTGGTTGAACAAGTCTTAGTTGACATAATGAAGCTCTTGACATATTATGGAGCTCTTGAAGTGTGCATGGGACTTTTGCACTTATGCCCACAAGCTTGATGAAGACCTTGATGCATTATTGAAACCCTTGGTTGGTGTCGTAGCTCTTGATGCCATAAAAGTACGTGAAGAAGCCATCAAGAAGAATTCAAGTCATTTCATGATGGCCTGCACAAATTGAAGAAAATATGAGTGAAGGACCTTGTCAATGCAAGCAAGACCCTCATAAGATGATATCCCTCATCATGCCGTTTCCAACAGTAGGTGGCACGTCATGTGGTTCCTCACGGTTGAAGAGATAATGATTTTTGAAGTTGTGTTAACCCCATCTTTTGGGTAAGCCGACCAAAAGAAAAGTATTTAAAATTTTTTAAATTAAATTCATTTTTGTTTTGGGCAGGTCGGCCCCATAAAATTGGGACTTCAAATCTATATAAATAGACCTTCGTTTCACTCATTTAACACACGAATTTTTGAAGAAAACAGCTCTGAAATTCGGGTGCATGGAGGACCACTGAGGCAGCCGCAGTGGGGAGCAGTCCACGGTGTAAAACGCAGCAGCAGACAATTTTTAAGTCTGATATTTTTCTTTCCTGAGATTTTCGGAGGTTGAAGGCAGCCACAGTAAGTAAATTTCGGTGGAGATGGAGCTCTGATTTTTTACTGTTTAATGAGGCAGCAAACTGTGATTTTCGGTGGTCACCAAGGAAAATTTGGTGGTTGAAGAAAGGCATTCAAATCTCCATTTGCAGCGGTTTTTGAAGGCTCTTAACTTTGATATGGAATCCTTAAGAAGCAGCAGGAGTTACACCTTTAAAGGCAGCCATCCGAAGTTTGAACTCTGTCAAGTTTTATTGAAGTTACGCAGATATATACCACTCTGATTTTGGGTTAAACAGTTTTACAGTGACTGCCGCAGTTAAGAGTGGTAGAAGTTTTTTTTGCTTTGATTTTCGTGGAATTACCCTGAGGCAGCCGCAGGAGGTGTGCCAGTAAAATGGTTTATCTATGCGTTCTGAGTTTGTGACCTCACATTATATGAGAGAAGTAGCCACAGCTCTTGAAAAGACATTCTCTATATTTCGGGCATGTGACACACAGGTTTTGCATGTTAAGTCTTTGTACCAGCTCTGAACTCGGGGATGCAGAAGAAGCCTTAACTGAGGTATCCTTCCAAGTCTTCAAGAACATGTCTTCATGCATCCAGCTCAAGTAAGTGTAAATTACTTTTCAAAGTCTGAAGCAATAATTGATTTAAGAAGCCAAGAGTTGGTCTTGATATTGGATAAACAAGTGCCAATAAAATCACTTATTTGAACATTTAAGTCTTGGATATTTTTGGAGACCAATGACCTATGATTAGCAAATATACAAGTGATTTGGGAGTACTGTAGTAAACCTGGAACAGACAGAAGTAATTACTAACAGCCTTCAAGTTGTGAAGAAAGCAACATAACAATCTCCCTGAAGCAGATACCTCTTGTTGCCGCTCCTGACTGGCGTGCGTGTGTCAAAGCCCAAAATTAGGCACACTGGCCCGATGGCAACTGCGAAAAAAGCAGCCACTGTCACCAGGATCCTCTCTTCCTCGCTTCAAGTTGGCTCTTCTCCAACTCAAGGGGGGCATCCCTAATGTTAAGATTGCTAAGGCGGGAAACAATGACGGACCAGGTGATTAGAGTACGCTGCCTTAGTGAAATGGTTGTAGCATAAGAGTATTTGAATGGTTGACGGAAGGAGAGAAGGATTAAACCCCACTAATGGACCAGTGCCAATATACCTAAAGGGAGAAATGGAGTCGAGGGAAAATCCACGAGGGCCTTGTGTCAGAGGGGCAACTACTAGATCTTCTTTTTCCTAAACGCAGAAAATGCGCTATGCAAACAAAGGGGATGCTACACAATCAAACTTGATAAAATGTAAGCATCAAACCCGTGCATGCACGCTCACAAAGGGGAAAGGCTAGCAACTGCTAGGATTTCCACTTTTCAATAGGGTGGTAGCATTTGTTTATGGTCTCCGACGCAGACAAAGAAAAGAAAGAAATCTTTTAACAACAATTGCTAACTCACACAAGTTCACACCACACACCATAGAGAGCACTCAACTGAAAACCATGAAACCCAAAACAATAATTTTTCTATTAATCCCTGGGGAAAAATCCTCTCAGTTTTTTCCATCATTACAATGAAAGGGACTATTCCCTTTATAGACCAAAAAGGCTCTTATAAAATAAAATAATAAAAATAAAAGTGAATCTTAGATCCACTTTTTCCTCCCTAAATGACTACTTGACTAAACATTATTTAATGTAACCTTTGGCTTATCCCGTACATCTCAAAGAAGAAAGAATCTGTTTAAGTGGAGTCCCGCTTTGACTATTTGTTTAAAGCCACCTAAAATGCCTCAAAAAATATCCACTATCATGATTCGTTTCTCCAAAGTCTAGTTCTGATGGCCATATGAGAGATAAAATATGGGTGACAAATATAGCCGCTCCAAGTAATTATTGACTAGGAAGGTGAGTGATACATGGGTTTAGGTGCTGCTGAAAACTCCACGTGGTAACAAAGGTATACTCGCGCTGCTAGCAACTCTATGTAACAATGCTTTACCCTGAGTCGACTGAGTAAAAACCTGAGATCGCGTGCTGGTGGCTGTTCATGAAAAGTAAACTGCTTATCTACAAAGAATTTAATCTTTGCCCGTGAGCTGCCAGTCACTGCAAATAATAGAAAACGTGGAACTCACTGTAAAATTCTTGGCTTCCAACAGAGATGACCGATATATATGGGTTCCAACGACTCAACCAAGACTCCATAATTTTGCCATCGGAGCAAAAAAACACTTGATCAGGTCTGCTAGTTTAAATTACTGTCCCACAATAGATTCTTCCGGCAGAGAATTTTGATTAGAGCTATTGTGGTCTGTGGCAAATGTCAAGTTTTGGTTGTCGCGTATCAATAAAAGATCATGCCATGCAAAATTTGAATCCCAACTGCGGTTTTGCATTTGCCTTATGTAATACAAAATGCAGGGAACCAAAACTACCACAAGGGGCAGAAGCAGCAGCTGAAAACTTGGTTTTCTCCAATTGTATATCTGGATATCCGATCCCCTCCGGGGCCATTTGGTGGTTTTAGAGTAGTCTTCAGATGTATTCCCTTCCTCAAGGGACGAGAGACTGTCTATCCCGGATTTGATAGTGGGCGAGCGTAGAAGCGAACTGGGTGTCCTTGTTAACTTTGAATGCGATTCGCCATGGCGAACTGGATTTGATAGTTTTGATGTGATTCACCATGGCAAGCTGTTGGTTTTGGCTAATCCCAGATTGCAAAACCCTCTGAACAATTCTCTTTGTGTCATTTGATACTTTGCAAAAGCATTCATCCCTTTAATAAGAGAAAATCCGTTGTCACGACTTCTAGGAGCAACATGGAAGATCCAACAAATAGTGTGGGAGGTGGCATATTTGGAGCTCACTTTCTCAATATTTCTGTCATTGGTGCCTAGCTAGGGACATTTATGCAGACTTCTAAGCGATTTACTGAAGTAACTTGATCAATGGACACCACCTCTTCCAAGAGACCTCGTCATATATCAAATTTTACCAATGCTTTCGGTTTTTTCAATTTGTTTTAATTAATGATATCTGGAGTATCTCATCGTTCCTCACACCACTGCCTGCCAATCTCTATGCTTTCCAATTGAGGAACTCGAAACAGTCGTACTGCTACAACATTTCTCGTCTAGAGGGAATCCTTTCAACTATACAACCAAGGACTCCAAATAGAAACAGTTCGGAAACACAAACTAGCAACCTGATCATGAAAAAGTCACTCCCTTGAAATATCATATGTGTCCTTGTCAAAGTGGGGTGGTAACATCTGGCTCCATATGGGGATGTGTGCTCTCCTCGAGAGTACATGAGAACCTCAAATTTATTTGCAGACCAAAACAATGCAGTGGGGATGGCTCAATTCACATCCAAACCAATTGCTTTATTACATTATAGAAAAAGGCGTAAGCAAAACAATAATGAAAATGGAAATGCTCATGCTCATGCAAGAGCTTATTTAGCCTACCTATTGTAACTTAACATGAGACTGGGACCTGTCAAGTATATGCATATAACCAATAGAACCACTCAAGCATCTTTTCAATGCCAAACTTCTTTTTTCTGTGCTTGGTTAGAGACAGAAACAAAGAAATAAAATAACTTTGTCCTGCAATCTGTTCGTGAAAAAGGCTGAACTGAAACATCAGATTGTTGGGAGGCAAAAATTCACTGAAGTTTAGGCAAACATAATTAGTATGTGCACAAGAAGCTTTTATCCATTGCTTGATAGGGCTTATATATACACTTCCATTGTACAGTTGCTTCAGCTGATTTGTAAAACAAATATTATTACCTTTAACGAGATGGACTTGAGGCAGATCCAACTTTTCATCATACAGTTTTTAGGCATATATTCAGCGACATGAGGCAGTTCCATATCTTCATTAGGAGGTTCTTCAATATCTTTAAACAGGGAACCTTGTAATGCTTCATCAACCAGATCTTTATGGATCTCTTCTTCGAAATCAAGCTGTGTCCTGTGGAGGAGGGCATGATACTCTTTGGCCAACTTCTCAATCTCTTCAAATGTTCCTTCATGCCAACGCAGGAGAAACTTCTCAAAAAACTTTGCCATTGAGTCTATCCTTTCATCCCAAAGGTCATTGAACCAATCTTCTGCATCTCCCGCAAAAGTCAAGGCAAATACAATCATAAGGTCATCCTCATGGTAGACTTTGAGATCAACCATCAACTTGCAGAAAGAAACCATATGATGGATTGCCGAATCCTCGTCATATCTGAAGAACTATGGAACAATTTTATAGCACTCATTAGGAAATCCATGGATACCTGAGAAATCTAGTGGGGCGAAGGCTCCGTGCAAGTGAGCACGAATTCCTTCCATTTCATCATCCATATTCTCAAATAATGAAGTATTGAATTCTGCAATATACATATAGTCATACCTCAAACTAAATTGTGGAATCGCCAAGATGAGCTTGAAAGCCTTCGGATTTCTGAATGTGCTCACCTCTACACCAAAAAAGTCTTCAGATTTGCAAAAGGACAAGGGCTTCGTCCCTTTGTGGAGTCGCCATGTGAGAATCAGGATCTGCAATGTGATCTCCCACAAATGTCAATGAAGCATAATCTTCAAAATTCAGGAACTGGACTTTGTCCACGGCAACGGCGCCAAAAATGTTGTCGCTCCTGACTGGCGTGCGTGTGTCAAAGCCCAAAATTAGACACACCGACCCGATGGCAACTGCAAAAAGAGTAGACACTGTCACCATGCTCCTCTCGTCCTCGCTTCAGGTTGGCTCTTCTCCAACTCAAGGGGGGCATCCCTAATGTTAAGATCGCTAAGGCAGGAAACAATGGTGGACCAGGTGATTAGAAGAGGCTACCTTAGTGAAATGGATGTAGCATAAGAGTATTTGAATGGTTGACAGAAAGAGGGAAGGATTAAACCCCACTAATGGACTAGTGCCGGTATACCTAAAGGGAGAAATGGAGTCAAGGGAGAACCCATGAGGGCCTTGTGTCAGAGGGGCAGCTACTAGATCTTCTTCTTCCTAAACGCAGAAGATGCACTATGCAAACAAAGGGGATGCTACACAATCAAACTTGATAAACTGTAAGCATCAAATCCGTGCATGCACGCTCACAAAGGGGAAAGGCTAGCAACTGCTAGGATTTTCACCTTCCAATAGGATGGTAGCATCTGTTTATGGTCTCAGACACAGACATAGAAAAGAAAGAAAGCCTCTAACAACAATTGCTCACTCACATAAGTTCACGTCACACACCATAGAGAGCACTCAATTGAAAACCATGAAACCCAAAACAATAATTTTTATATTAATCCCTGGGGAAAAATCCTCCCAGTTTTTTCCATCATTACAATGAAAGGGACTATTCCCTTTATAGAACAAAATGGCTCTTATAAAATAAAATAATAAAAATAAAAGTGAATCTCAGATCCACTTTTTCCTCCCTAAGTGACTACTTGACTAAACATTATTTAATTGACTAAACATTATTTAATGTAACCTTTGGCTTATCACGTACATCTCAAAGAAGAAAGAATCTGTTTAAGTGGAGTCCCACTTTGACTATTTGTTTAAAGCCACCTAAAATGCCTAAAAAATATCCACTATCATGATTCGATTTCTCCAAAGTCTAGTTCTGACAGCCATATGAGAAATAAAATATGGGTGACAAAGATAGCTGCTCCAAGCAATTATTGACTAGGAAGGTGAGTGACACATGTGTTTAGGTGTTGCTGAAAACTCCACGTGGTAACAAAGGTATACCCGAGTTGCTAGCAACTCTCTGTAACAGTGCTTTACCCTGAGTCGGCCGAGTAAAAACCTGAGATCACATGCTGGTGGCTGTTCGTGGAAAGTAAACTGTCGATCCGCAAAGAATTTAATCTCTGCCCGTGAACTGCCAGTCACTGCAAATAATAGAAAATGTGGAACTCACCGTAAAATGCTTGGCTGCTAACAGAGATGACCGATATGGGTTCCAACGGCTCAACCAAGATTCCACGATTTTTCCATCGAAGCAAAAAAAACACGTGATCAAGTTTGCTAGTTTAAATTACTGTCCCACAATAGATTCTTCTGGTAGAGAATTTTGATTAGAGCTACCGTGTGTTATCACATCTATGGTAGCCAGGCTACCATATTCTATTTTTTAGATACAGTACATTTTTCAGCCACATATCTTACATATGAGATGCTGAGATGAGCGGTTTTGACAGATCATTATTTTGTTACTGGACTATTATACTCTCCCATGTCAGGACCAAGTCTCAGGACACTCGGATTCGAGGACTGATGTAGCCATTTAGTCATTTGTAGAGCAGTGATTGGTGTTAGTGTTTTCTCATTGGACAGATGATGGTTTAGATGGATTATTTGCATGGTTATGACTTAGCATTTATTATATTGTTTTATGGTTATTATTACTCTTATATTCATTTTTGTGACATATACTAGCATTTAGTGTCATAATCTGGTGGTCATAAATATATGTACTTGGATGTATTTGTATTATGTATTGATGTCCCTACTTAGACTTGGAAGTTTCTGATTTATACTCATCGGTTTTACCCTCCTTAGGGAGAATAGAGGTAGTCATTCGCATCATTGTTTTGGCTTGCTGGTGCTGGCTTCATTTTTCATTGTCTCCACCCATCCATTTCCTTCGAGTTTTATTTTTAACCCGACTTACTACTTGACTTGTGGCATGGAGGACCTTTCCCCGCTAGAACCTTTGTTGGACAAGCCTCCCTGTTTATATTGTGTCTTGGCTCTGAGTTGGTGACAGAAATTGCCTTTGGTGAGTTGGATTGTATGCCTAAATCATTCTGGTCGGTTGTCCTGATGTTTGGAACTGTGCAGAACTCCCCCTGGTCACTTGATATGTTGTTGGTTAAAACTGAAAGCTCATGTACTACTTGTATTGGAAAATGTTATTATGCACCCATGGAAAATGAAAAATGCTAGACTGTGTTTCTTAACATATGTGAAAAAGGGCAAGAGCAATGAAATGCTAAAATACCCCTTGAAGGGTATAAGAAAAGGTCCCAAAAGCAATGGTTAAATATATGCTATATCCAAATATTGCTGACCTTATAAATTTGAATGTGTCTCGGATGAAAGCTACGATTAGCTGTGCTTTTAAGCACTCGTGAAGTCCCAAAGGGTCATATAGGCCAAAAAGGCCATGGAAATAAAATTGATGGTCCTAATGAACTTGGATCAAACTTGATGTAGACATGATGCCTAAGTTGAATAAGTGTCATGATGTTAAGTAGGAAGTCATCCTTTGCCCTAGCCTTGTCAGTTTTAGCCTTCATCCTTCATTAACAAATTGACTACAACTATGAAATGAGTATAGTCCTGAAAGTCTAGTCTGAGTAATAATAAATAAAGCCCTATATATGTATTTGGTTAATGTACCGCCAGTGAAATGACCGCTAGTAGTTGTGATTGTTGCTTAAATGATTTGTAGAGCATGTCTTAGCCTTATAACACTTGCAGCAGATGGATGATAGTCTGAGATATATTGTTGGTATCTAGTCATTTACAGATGGTTATATTGTCTATTGGATATGGTTGATGATTAGGTAGAGACCTGAGAGGGGTATGAATATACACCCTAGATGGATTTGGACTCTCTGAGTCTAATGAGATAGTTTGTTTTCAGTTCCGGGCACTTGTAGACACGGTCATGCTCATTTTACTCTCTTGATGCAGTTTTGCTTCACAGGATGATGTGTCTGACCAGGGAGATGTTTTTATTGGATCTCCTAGGGCGCTGTATGGGGCATAGGGGGTGCAGCCTCTTGATTGTACCATAGTACCCCCATTCCAGAGAGCCTAGTGGGCTCAGTTTGACAATGTAGGCACCCTAGGAGGTTGTTTTGGTAGGTTCATATTTCCCGAGGCAAATTAAAAAATGATTAAATGGCTATTGAAGAAATCGTTTTGGGCTACTGAGGCAAGGAAATGACATGGGATGAGTCATAATGATGAGAGTGATGTCCTCCGCACCTTCTCTAGCAGTTGCAACACCTGATTGGGCCCACACCTATTTTTTGGGCATTTTTATATTATTTTATGGAGCTTTTGGGAGGCTCACGATTTCCTCAAGGAGGCACAAAGTCAAAAAATTAAAATATTATATTATTTTATTGTGCCATGGGGCACCCAGAGTGAGTTAGTTAACACTCCATGGACCCACCATGTGCTTCATTTATTTCTTGTTGAGTGGGGTACCCTCTTTATGGGTGATCTAGTCCACTTTGGTACTTTATGGTTATATTGATACATGTATTGTATGTTGAGCTCATCTCAACCATTGATTATAACATTTTATCTTTTAATCTTAGCCACTCGTTTTGAAAGTGGTTAGGATTTTGGCTTTCTCATTTCTATTTAAAGGAGAGAGCTTCTCATTTGTAAGAGGTTTTTGGCTCTTGGATCTGATTAATAGAAAGATTTTTTTGTGGATATTTTTTGGATTTGCTTTGTATCTGATGTTCTTCGGTGGTGATTGGAAAATCTTTTGTTTCCTAGCATTTGGAATATTTTGTGAGATCTATACCTTTTTTCAAGATCTTTGTCTTGTCTATAGGAGGGTGTTTTCAGCTGGAGCGTTTTTGCAGGGGGACCTCAACTCGCTCAACTCGCTCGAATTGTTTTCATCTTGTATCAGGGGGTTTTCATTAGCTTCATTGTGATCTATGATTACATCTTGCTACTTTTTTGTAGATCTAGCCTTTTCTTTCATGGTACAACAAATCTGATACTGTTGAAGTTTGCTTGTGCAGGATATGGGGGTGAATTGGTCACTTGGAGAACAACGTTGGTCCTAGAACTCATTCATATCCTCCAGAATTGATCGAGATAGTGGGGATCATCATCATCAAGGCATCTACAAGCATTTCCAGGTAATATCTAACAGGTAAGTCTCTTCTCTTTTAGATCTCAATCCATTGTACCTGCTTTTCTTCAATTTTTCTGAATAACTCTTAAATAATAAAAATCCAAAAAATACTTAATCGAGGAACCACTTGATCTTTGATTAAACCATTTCTGTTTTTTGTAGATCGGGCATCCCCCTCACTGAATCATCCACAATGCTATCCAAATTATGATTGTTTTTCCCTAGATCTGACTTTTTGACTGCTCAAACCCTAGCGCCCCCACTAAAATTTTGACTTTTTTCAGAGTTGACTTCTTTCGGAAAATAATCATATGGGTTTGTAGATTAGGTCTCCCTCATTCCAGAACACCCCCAATGCTGAGCTAGTTCTTTCCAGGTAGCCCTAGATCTGAAAAGCTGACTTTCAGCATCCTAGCTTCCCTCATCAGATTTTGGCTTTTCTAGATCTGATTTTTCCTAAAATTTTCTGACTTGGGTTTGTAGATTGAGCCATCCCGATCTCATCTCCACTCCAGTGCTGAGCTAATAGTCTCCTGGTTGCCCTAGATCTGCAGATTTGCCTCTCCAAACCATAGTGGAAAAAATCGGCATCGGCAAAAAATCGGCGAGGATCCAGAAAACATCTTCTCGGCAACATCGGCGAAAAAATCGGCAAAAATCGGCAAACCGCGGCAAGCATTAAAAAATGCAAATTTTCTACTTCAATAGGGTCAAAATTTCCTTACCGATTTTTTCCCCTATTTGCCGATTTTTCCCGATCTTTCCCGATTTTTTCTCGATTTTTGCCGATTTTTTCCCGATGTTTGCCGATGTTTGCCGATTTTTGCCGATGTTTGCCGATTTTTGCCGATTTTTCGGGACATCGCCGAAAAATCGGCGATTTTTTCCACTATGCTCCAAACTCTAGCTCTAGCCCTCCTTCTATTGGTTTCCCTATAACTTGAATCTTCTGGGCCAAATACTTTTTTGGGTCCATAGATCAGGGAATATCCCAGGTGGGTTCACTTAAACGCTGTGCTGATACTGACTCTATTACCCAAGGCTGAATAGGCACTGATCTCCAAGCATAGCGCTAGCCTCATTTTGACCTCGTTCCCCAGAGAGTTGACCATTCCTTGATAACTCAGGTAACCCGATATTTTCATATCTCTCACTGAGTCTATCTCTTTGGTACTAGACAGTCCCAATTTTGTCCTTACTCACCCTATCTCATTTATGTTTCCCAAGACAACGATTATCTTCATCAGTTGCTAGTACCTTAACCCTAGATCTAGTATTACCCCTATAGGTCACTTTGGATCAACCCTCATATGACTGAAACCCTCATCCAAAGTCCAAGTCCACTTAGTATCATCATCCATAGATCTAGGGTTTCCAATTACCTTACACCTTACGTACCTTAAGCCATACTTGATCTGATCTAGTGTTTAGGTTTGATCTCTCCTGTCGGGAGTAGATCTGGGTCTCCCTCGTTGTTGTCTTGGACTTAGATAACATAAAGCGAAGACTGCCTTGATTGGCATGACAACCATCCATTTGGGAGTCTAGGCAGTCTTGGTTCCACCTCCTTAGTTGCTTGCCCCTCTACCATCCATCCTGGATCCACCTCACACAGGCAACTACAAGGTTGGTGATAACACCGTGGTTTGTGGCAAATGTCAAGTTTTCGATGCCACGTATTAATAAAAGATCATGCCATGCAAAATTTGAATCCCAACTGCGGTTTTGAATTTGCCTTATGTAATACCAGATATAGGGGACAAAAATTATCAGAATGGGCGGAAGCAGGAGCTGAAAACTTGGTTTTTTCCAGTTGTATATCTGGATATCCGAGCCCCTCCGGGGCCATTTGGTGGTTTTCGAGTAGTCTTCAGATGTATTCCCTTCCTCAAGGGAAGAGAGACCGTCTATCCCGGATTTGATAGTGGGAGAGCGTAGAAGCGAACTAGGTGTCCTTGTTAACTTTGAATGCGCAGTTTTGATGTGATTTGCCATGGCAAACTGCTGGTTTTGGCTAATCCCATATTGCAAAACCCTCTGAACCATTCTCTCTGTGTTATCTGATGCTTTGCAAAAGCATTTATCCCAGCAATAAGAGAAAATCCGTTGTCGCGACTTCTAGGAGCAACATGGAAGATCCAACAAATCATGTGGGAGGTGGCATATTTGGAGCTCACTTTCTCAATATTTCTGTCATTGGTGCCTAGCTAAGGACATTTTTGCAGACTTGTGAGCGATTTACTGAAGTAGCTTGATCAATGGACACCACCTCTGCTAGGAGACCTCGTCATATATAAACTTTTACCAACGCTTCCAGTTTTTTCAATTTGTTTTAATTGATGATATCTAGAGTATCTCACTGTTCCTCATACCATTGCCTGCCAATCTCTATGCTTTCCAATTGAGGAACTCCAAACAGTCGTACTGCTACAACATTTCTCGTCCAGAGAGACTCCTTTCAACTATACAACCAAGGACTCGAAATAGAAACAGTTCGGAAACACAAACTAGCAACCTGATCATGAAGAGGTCACTCCCTTGAAATATCATACGTGTCCCTGTCAAAGTGGGGTGGTAACACCTCTGATGTGGAATATGATAGCATGATGGCTTATTTACATTAAAGGTAGGCCACTTGTTGACTGGCATGTGCAACATTGTATTGAGAAGACCTTTGATGATCTTGAAGCATTTAGCAGACCTTTGAAGACATGGGCAAACTTAGTTGACATGTGCAGTTCTTTTCTGACAGTATTGAACTGTGCAGTATCTTTGATGAATTGGCATACATGCAGAGCTCTTGATGACTGAAGATTCGGTGGGAGCAACAAAACTTAGTATTTAGGTTTTGAGCTATGAAGAAGGGTTAAATATTTTGGGTGCTTAAAGGCTACTGCTTTCTATTTGCACATAACTCTCATCCGAGTTTTGTTTCCATAACTCATCCGATTAGCAGCAGCAAAGGACCCTAGCTTTGATATCTTAATGGAATAGAAAAAGGAATATCTGTGGAGTGAACTGGGCATCTTTGTGGAGTCCAGAATTGAAGACAAGAAGGAGCTCGCTAAGTTTGAGAGAGGGTAAAGTTCTGTAGCAGTAGTGAAGAGTGATGAGCAGAGAGGCATGATCAGTAGTGCAAACTTGACATGGGTAATGAATAGATGACCAAAAATATTTGACCAGCAGTGAAGTGCAGATGTATGTGCACTTGAGCAGATCTTTAGCATGAGCAGTTGGTTGACTGAGTTGCAGCTGAATGGGTAGATCAGATGTATGTGCACTTGAGTAGATCTTTAGCATGAGCAGTTGGTTGATTGAGTTTACTGTATTGTAAATGCAAGCTAGTCTTGCATCTGGGGTTTGGAAACCTCAACCCTTCTTGGATGGGTCTAAGAAAACTAGGTTGGGTCCTAGATAAGGAGTTGGTGCTCTATGTATCATTTGGTGCTGAATTACCTCACGGTTGTAGCCGGTTGAACAATTACAAAAGATTACAAAATTATATCTTGTGTCTCTTGCATTGTGATTAATGTGTTTAACTTGATGAATGATTAATGATATAGGTTATTGATGGATATGATAATGAAGTAAATGTCTGAATGAAGATATGAGGTTTTGATTAAAGTTGAAATTTGGATTAAGTATAAGTTCACTATTTCACCCCCCCCTCTCAGTGAGCCATTGTGTCCAACACCAACTTTATAAATGTGACCTTATTTTTAATTATGAATTTCCAAAGAAAAAATAAATATTTTCTTTTTGTGGCATGACCTTTGATAGTGACCGGTTAGTCAACCCTTATGTCATCATGATGATGATAAACATGCGGTTGGGTAGATGATGTCAGATGTAGATGTATGCAACTGAAAGGGTGGGTCGTGATGTGTACAAAACTGCAATGAGTGGTTGCGTAGGGGATTGTATGTCACTAGCAACAGTGGAGTGTATGGGAATTAGTGGTTGCAACAACGTGTGTAAATGTCATATAGAATTGGCAGTGATGATAATGTATGGTTCTCACGTTGGAAAATTTTTGACAATGGGTATGGCTTAATTTTGTGGCGGTTGTACAAATAAATTGGTTGGCAACGGTTGTATAGATTACTGAGTACCTGTAAAATTTAATTGAGGGCTGAGTATGGAAGATGGCAGCATTGGTACAAATGTACAGATGGTTGTTTGAGTTATTCTAAGCCATAAATTGGTCAAGAGCTTGGCTTGGATGCCAAACGAAATAATGTCCCTGTTTATTACAAATATTGATAAAATATTTCAGCAAATGTATATTAGAATATTGAATAATGATTGGTTGATATGAATTGATGATTGTTACAATGAATCTCATGCATTGCACTTTTATATGCATTTATTGATTGCGAGGTGGAGGGGAGTGTGATCCTTGGCATTTCATTAACCTTATTATTTTTTTTAGTATTATGTTTATTCCACTTGCTTGGAGGATGATTTGATTTGGAAGAGGGCATTGAGCCTTAGATGGCATGGGCACACTTGGTTTCTTGCATGGAGGCTTGTACTTGAATTGAGATGCTTGGGTTGAGGGAGTGGTCATGTAGCTGTTGTGGATTTGAAGGAATGCGTGGCTTTGGGGGAGCATGGAGCTTTGGTGGTTTGTGGAGGAGGACCGTTGGGCACATCTCATGGAGTGCTCATGCCTCAGACCACTTTATATTTTTGACCTCCCTTACCTTTCATATAAATAGAGGAAGTAGAGAGTCATTTCACATCATCATCATCATCATCATTGTACTCTATTCTTTGTACTTTCCTTGTAGGGAGTTGTTATCACATATATTATACTTGGGCCACTATGATGCAACATGCAGATTTTCTCTTTTCCTTGGGGCCAGACATATTGATGGGAATATAACATGGATCATTATTACATCATGAGCCATTCAAATCCTTTTTTCAGTAGCAGATGCAAAGTATTTCCTTGCCAGGATTGTGATCTTCTTGTCCATTGAGATGACTTCAGTGATGACTTAGTTCATTCGAGTAGAGTAGCAGAGATGGTACACAGTTCATAGATGGGCATATCGGATAGACGTGTTTATGGTGAGATCATGTATATTGCTACTTGGTAGGATTTTTCTCTCTGATGTATACTAACACCTTTGACTTATTATGCTATGATGATTATGGTGACCTATTCTTATATTATATGTTCCACTGATGACGAACTTGTGTTGAGAATGATTAGAGAATCTAATGTTGAAGACCATTGCTTATGCCATGCTTTACACAACTTTTAGACTTTAGTGCTATACTGGTTCCATGTATCACTTGTCCCCATCCATCCAACTCATCCATGTTTGATTTTTTTCCCATGACTTATGATTGATTGAGACCTATGAGATTGAAGATCATCTTTCCCACTTTGACCCCTATGCATGATGGATCCCATGTTGTTTTGTGTCTTGGATCTGAGTTGTGCAACAAAACTTGTCGAAGACTTGATCCTTTTGGGCCAGGAGAACCTGCTAGTGTTGGTTCCTGAGCTTAGGCGAGTTGGGCTTTGAAGCCTTGACCTTTTTGGTCGGTTGCCCCCTGATGTTTGATCCTGACTGTGGATATTTCCCCCTAGCTTCCCGAAGAGTGTCAGCTAAAACTTGAAGCAATATGTCTACCATCATTACATGCATTATGTGCTATATGCTATATACTGAAAAATGCAGGCCCTCAAATAAAGTTGCAAACTTTCTCTTTAGACACAACTAAAAAATGTCTATGAAATGAAATTGTGAAAGGCCCAAATAAAGCAGTGGATAAATAAATGCAAAATCTAAAGACTGTTGGCCATCTTATTGAAATGTAATGATTAATTCCTCGTGGAGCTTGCGGGTTTTGATGTGAGATGGAGTAAGGGACAACTAATTCTAAGTGTCCCCTAAGATCTCTTCACTACAGTTTCTTGTGTATTCAACGCAAGGGTCCTAGAAAAGATTCTCACAAAGCTTGATTGTTAGCTTGGATGTGAGCTGTAGACATGGTGTTACAGTTGAATGGACTCTTTTCAGATCAACTCATCCACTTGTGAGACACCACCATTCCCTATTGTTTATCTGTCATGCATATGTTGGTGTGGTTGTGTAATTGTCATAATTCAGAGAGATCATATGGTCAAAGTCAACTATAAGTCATTTCCCTTTTACCTTAGCCTTGTTTTCAACCTTCACCCAACATTAGTAAATTGATTAAACTTTGTAAGTATGGCATATAAATGGGAATTACAGAAGATTCAAAGATTGTTCAACGACACAAGTATATTTTACTGATTATTATTATTATTGTCACTATGATTCTGATTAGCATGATTTAAGTTGGGTTTTAATATACATCTTGGAGCAATTCTTACCTTGGATCTATGTAACTAGGGTACTCTTACCCAAGGGTAGTGTACACGTACCCGAGGGTAGGGTACACATATTCTCAATATATTGCGACACATTCAATATATCGCGATATATTCAAAATGTCGTAAATGTCGCGATTTTTTAGTGGCGATATATCGCCAAGGGGAATGACTCGCGATATATGTAACTATGGTTGACATCATCTCCAAGTACAACACGGAGATGAGAATCCTTCTCAACTGCTTCTGAGAGATTTTCTTTATATCTTGTCATGTGTCTAGATGCACCATTATCTATGAGCCAAGTATCACTTGTGGTGGGAACAATATTTGATAGGGCTGATATGAAGAAGAATTTTGTATGATCTTCATTCTTCTGTTTCTTGTGATGATGATCTTCTTCTACATCAGCAGTTGAAGCTTCATGTTTCCTTTTGTGTAAACTTCGACATCTACTGGCATAGTGACCGTATTTCTTGCACCTGTAGCATTAGATTTGAGATAGATCCTTCTTTTGTTTCTTCTCATCTGGAGGAGGACTTGATCTATTATCTTGATGCTTGTGAATTTATGGCTTCCTTCCCTTTCCCTTGCCTTTCTTGGCATGAGATACGAACGCTTGATTTTCCTTAGGTTGAGTGCCATGAAGTCTTTGGCGTGCTGCAATTCTTGTTTCTTCTTGAGTGCATAATTCCCATAGTTTATCAAATTTGGGAAACTTGGTTCGACCACTTATAATTTGTATGAAAGACTCCCAATATGGTGGGAGGCCATTTAAGGTGGTCATAACAAGATCTTTTTCTTCAAGATTGTCTCCACTGGACTTTAGCTTGTCCCTGAGCTCGGTGATCCTCATGAAATATGAGGCAATATTCTCGGACTTCGTCATCTTCTTATTCGACAATTGATTCCTCAATGTGAGAGTCACATTCATGCTACTATGTTCAAATAGCTTCTTTAGGGTTTTGAACATCCTCCTCGCCGTCGTATTTTCTGAGATCCGAGGAACCAAGTGATCTCTAACTGAGTCCACTAAAATCCTCCTTGCTTTGGCATTATTCTTTTTCCACTGAGGTTTGTCTTCTTCGGCTTCTAGTTCTAGGACTTTTGCATTTACAAATTATAATAGGTAATTTTCTTCTAGTAGAAGAAGAACCCTAGACTTCCATGGGATGAAGTTGGAAGCCCCTTCCAAATGATCTTCAACCTTCATGCTGATCATCTTGATTGCAGATCTGGATCTGAGACCTTAGCAGAGACTAGGTAAAAAATGAAGGTTGGTGTTTTGGAAAACTGACTCCACGGATAAATGCACTCTAGAGAGGCCAGCTGAGAAGAGGTAGATTCGAGCCATAACTGTGGAGGGAGTAGGTCAAAAATCGAAACCTTAATTTTTGTTGCAGTTGCAGAATTAGGTCAAAATTGAAAATTCTTAGAATTGAATTTTGTCTTCACCAAAAGATGTGCCCTCCTTAGAGAGAAATTCCTAAGGCTTTTTTTGCCAAAAAGGTGAGTGAATACCTTGAAAGATGAAACCCTAGTTTCGATAAGTTTTCGATAGAGTTTTGGCAATGGCTTCTTCTAGCATTTCTCTGATACAATGTTAGATTTTCTTAATATTATAGAAGTATATATTAATTGCATTTATCAATAGGATCACTAGAAGATAGACAATGCACATAACAATAACACGGGTATTTTCCCCTTGGGAATCCCAAATGGGAGAAAACCCAACAACCTTCATCTAGAGATAACAATTATGAGATCAGAGTACAATGAAGAAAGAAAAAGAAAAATATGGAAATGATTTTCAAAGATGGAAACCCTGAAAACAGTTTTCTTCTACAATGTATGCGAACTTTTCTCTCTCCCAGAAAACTACGCACTTCTCTGAGCTGCTCTAGTGCTGCCATGTGTAATAATGAGGGGCGCCTCCTATTTATACTGTTTTCCCACTAAGAATTTAACTGGGGCTGACTTAACTTTGGGGATCAATATAATTTTATATTTTATAATTTTATTTTATTTCTTTTATTGCTGCCTTTAACACCCCAAGGTTTACATTGTTCTTTCTAGGGTTTGTATGAATGGTTACAACAAGTTCAACTCCCGATGGAGGACAATAAGAATAGCTTCTGAAGTTGCACAAACTCCTACAGGTTTGAGCCATATTCAATGTTGATCTTCATACGATTGATGTTATTATATAATACATGGATTATAGTCACATCTAGATCTGGATCTCACTGACAACTCATCAGTAGATAGGTATGACAACTCATAAAGTGATAAGAATAACAACTGATATAAGACGTGATCTAGGCATTAGAGGAAGTTTCAACTCAAAATGGGCCTTTTAACTCTTATTCAAATTCCATGTCATCATGTGTTAGCCAATGAAATTGCTTTAAATTTGAAATACCGTATAGGTCTTAAACACGTTTTTAATATAAATTTGGGGATAGGTATCATAAAAAAACTACTTTTTTTGTTTGTATTTTCGACATATTTCCCCGTGTTTTTACTCAAATTTCGATCGGGAGATCTCGTTGGATGCGGAATTATATTCCGCATCCAACGAGTACCCACTCGGCATACTTTTGACGGACCCTACTACCCCAAAAACAAGAAATACTTGAAAAAACGTGATGAGTCAGGTATTTCTTGTTTTTGGGGTAGCGGGGTCCATCAAAAGTATGCCAAGTGGGTACTCGTTGGATGTGGAATTCAATTCCACATCCAATGAGCTTTCCCGATCGAAATTTGAGTAAAAACACGAGGAGATATGTCGAAAATACAAACAAAAAAGTAGTTTTTTTCTTTTCTTCCTCCAAAATTAATAAATATTATTTTATTATTTTAACTATTATTTTATTAATTTTTTTTAGGAGGCCCATTTTGAGTTGAAATTTCCTCTAATGAATTTGTGATTGCATAGGGACTTACAATCTAACAAAGACGGTATGTGATACCTTACGGTCCACATCATAATGGAGTAGTTTAGAGATGGAATCGCACGATCAAGGAGATGGCCAAATGTATCAAGTAGAATACGTTGTTCCCAATAGGTTTTGGGATGAGGCAGTGTTCATAGCAGTATATCTACTAAATAGATCTCCAACGATGTTGGTGAAGCATAAGACTCTTGAGGAAGCAATGGTCTACGAGGAATCCCTGAGTCAATAATGGAACCACCTATTGTGGTTGAAGATTTAGATGTTTTTCTTCAAATAGCTCCACCTGAAAATGGGGAAGATTCTAAACATTTTGAGGAGCCTCCTATATCCAATTCAATAATTGTTTATCCACATAGCCCGAATTAACATTCGAGTAACATAGGTACAAGTAACCCAAGTTCTAGTGATGATATTGACTTGAATGAGGAGGTTCTCAAGAAGAGACCCAATTGGTGGCACAATAACATTGGAAGTCTTCAAGCAATAGAAATGATCAAGGGACGATCATTGATAGAAAAGAGCAAACAAAAGCCCAACATGGTTATTTTTTTGCTTATGGCCAATGCTCAAGAAGTATTTAAGCCACAAGTGTTTGATGAAACTAAAAGGAGACCTAAATGGGAGAAGTCCATGACTATTGAACATGAAATTTTGCTGAAAAATCATAATTGGGATCTCATAGCACTTCCGCTAGGGAAGAAACCCATTGGCTGCAAATGGGTGTACAAGCTCAAGTACAATGAAGATGGTACACTTGACAAATACAAGGCATAGTTGGTAGCTAAAGGGTTATCTAAGCAAGAGGGCAGTAATTATGAGGAGACATTTTCTCCTATATCGAAGATGAGCACCATTCAACTGGTTCTAGACATGGTATCACAATGTAGCTGCAAGGTCCATTAGATGCATATGAAGAGTGCCTTCTTCAACAAAGATTTGGAAGAGTTCTATATGTATCAGCCACAAGGATTAGAAGTTTCAGGGAAGGAGCATTTTGTCTGTAGATTAAAGAAGGTTCTATATGGCTTAAAACAAGCACTTAAAATGGTGTTATCCCATATATAGTAGTTGGGCTACCATATTCTATTTTTCAGATACAGTACATTTTTCAGCCATATTTCTTACATATGAGATGCTGAGATGAGCAGTTTTGACGGATCATTATTTTATTCATGGACTATTGTACTCTCCCATTTCAGGACTGAGTCTCAAGATACTTAGATTTGAGGACTGATGTAGCCATTTAGTCATTTACAGAGCAGTTATTGATGCCCAAATTTATATCAGTGCTTTCTCATTGGATAGATGATGGTTCAGATGGATTATATGCATGATTATGACTAAGCTTTTATTATATTGTGTTATGGTTATCATTGCTCTTATACTCATCTTTGTGACATGTATTAACATGTAGTGTCATGATCTGGCGGTCATAATTATATGGACTTGGATGTATTTGTATTATGTATTGATGTCCCTACTTAGACTTGGAAGTTCTTGATCTATACTCATTGATTTTACCCTCCTTAGGGAGAATAGAGGTAGTCATTTCCACCATTGTTTTGGCTTGCTAGTATTGGCTTCATCATTCATTGTCTTCACCCATCCATTACCTTCCAGTTTTGTTTTAACCCGACTTATTACTTGACTTGTGGCATGGAGGACCTTTCCCCGCTAGAATCTTTGTTGGACAAACTTCCCTGTTCATACTGTGTCTCAGCTCTGAGTTGGTGACAGAACTTGCCTTTGGTAAGTTGGATTGTATGCCTAAATCATTCTGGTCGGTTGTCCCGATGTTTGGCACTATGCAGAACTCCCCCTAGTCACTTGAGATGTTGTTGGATAAAACTGAAAGCTCATGTACTACTTGTATTGAAAATGTTTATATATGCGCCCATGGAAAATGAAAATGCTAAACTGTGTTTCTTAACATATGTAAACAAAGGGCAAGAGCGATGAAATGCTAAAATACCCCTAGAAGGGTATATAAAAAGGTCCCAAAAGCAATGGTTAAGTATATGCTATATCCAAATATTGCTGACCTTATAAATTTGAATATGTCTCGGATGAAAGCTGCGATTAGCTGTGCTTTTAAGCACTGGTGAAGTCCTAAAGGGTCATATAGGCCAAAAAAGGCCCTGGAAATAAAATTGATAATCTTAATGATGTAGACATGATGCCTAAGTTGAATAAGCACTCTCCGAACAACTCGACCATTTGTGAGGCACTGCCATTCCTTGTGTTGTTGTTTGTCCGGCATGTGGTTATAGTGAGTTTTTCCTTTCCATATCCAAAGTGTCATGATGTTAAGTAGGAATTCATCCTTTGCCCCAGCCTTGTCAATTTCAGCCTTTAGCCTTCACTAGCAAATTGACTACAACTATGAAGTGAGTATAGTCTTGAAAGTCCGGTTTGAGTAATAATAAATAAAACCATATATATGTATTTGGTTGATGTACTGCCAGTGAGATGACTGCTACTTGTTATGATTGTTGCTCAAATGATTTGTTGAGCATGTCTTAGCCTTATAGCACTTGCAGCAGATGGATGATAGTCTGAGTTATATTATTGGTATCTGGTCATTTACAGATGATTATGTTGTCTATTGGATATGGTTGATGATCAGGTAGAGACTGTAATATCCCAAATACTGATATTCTCTAATGTTATATGATTGAGTTGACTCACACACTCAATCTCATACAAATTTGCAAAATAATTGTGCATGCAAACTCGCCATGCAAAAATGCCCTAAAATATAGCTGAATTAGGGTTAGGGTTTTGCAGAGAGAAATTAACACTTACCACTGATATTCTGGCTGATAATGACTTCAGAGATAGCTGCATGCATAAGGATCCGGATAGGTGGTCTAATAATGCTCTTTTCCTCCGGTGTTACCGCCTCGCAGTACCGTAAAAACCCTCCAGACTGAAGGTGATGTTTTTGTAGGAGGAGAGGCCCGTTCGGGCTGAAACTTTCTGAGCTTGTCCATCTACTGATGTTGGAGAGATGGCTTGGCACATGCCAAGGTTTGGCTGCCTCTAAGTGCCCTAGCTAATTGATTAACAGTTCTGCTGCTCACGCCCCCAACTACTCTGTTTGGTTGATAGCTGCTCCAGGTGAGCAAACTGATGGCTGATAATCACTGCATACCATATGATAAGCCTGCTAAGAAAGAGGAAGCTGACATGCAGAGGAAAGACTAGGTTTTGTGGTCCCAGCGAATCCTTCTGTGTTTTCCCGGCTACTTCCGGCTGCAAACGTGGATCTACTAATAACCCTTCGGAATGTGCTGGATCTCCGAATACTGTAGTATATGATGGATGCAATGGATAAACCTGGATGATCTATCCCAATAAGAGACTAGGGCAGATATCTCACTGTCAAACCCTCGCTAGCTGAAGACACCGTCTCCAACCCCAACTGTCGCGGCTGCACGCTGTGCTACTGCTCGAAACTCCAAAATCAATCAACAATAACAATAGATATGTCCTTTAGTCCCATAACCCTTCTTAAATAGATCTTCATATGCTTTTAGGGTTTGCATGTCACTTTTAGGTTTATGCCACACTTTTGCATGCATGCAATTCTAATTTGATGTTGACTTTAATACTAACTAAACAAGGCCTGCATGCTCCGCATGCTTTAGAATACAAACTCTAATGGCCTTCTTTCTACACTGATGACTTACTAATATTGAATTGATGTACCTTTATGCTCCTAGTGCTATTAGTGCTCAGTTATTCCCTTTTATCAAAAACAGAACATTATAGTCCTTCCTCGCCAAAGATTGCTTGTCCTCAAGCAATGCCAACGCAACTCCACAATCAATCAAATTGAACCAACTGAATCCGGGGATGATCCCAGGGTCCCAAATTATCCTAGGAGATGTATAGCACCCTCTGCTCAAAGCGCTGCACTGCACGGTACCATCAGAAAATGTCCCATGGAAGCCTCCTATAAGTAGAGTGACTGACCACGGTGTAAATGAGGTACCATTACAAGAGATCTCCTGAAAGCATCCTCTAGCAGTCACTAAATTGCCAGTCACTATAATACCAGGGTCCCAATTCAATCTAAGAATTGCAGAGGTCAAAATGCATCCTCTGCTACCCTGCGTAGTATCGACACTAGGAGCATCCTGTGGACTCCCAAGTAACGCCATCAGTAAACACTGTATCCATCCCTCATAAGGTCTCCCATTTGGATCTCAATGCAAACTTGTGCATCTTTCATCCCAAATATCCGAAGGCTCTTATGGGACTATACCCTTGGCTAGGAATTTCTTCCCAAGAATCGCCCATTCAATAGGACACCAACTCTTAATCTCTCTCCAATCCAGCCCCCGAAAAGGACCTTGTCCATAAGCATTATCACAAGGAATAATCCTACTAAGCTGACATTCAGCCCTTCTGATTTCAACTGGAATGCTCATATACTGTTGCCCAATTTCTCAATCCTTGCCAACCTGTAAAAACCATCCTCCTTTATGCAAATGTGGACTCAAGCTACTGCAAGCCTTATCTATGTACTCCTGAAGAGGACTGCTTTGAAATGCAATACTATGTTTCTTCTGCTGCCCCATCAAAGAATCTAACTGCTCTTCGATACTAGAAAGCCTGACCGCTGACTTGGTACATACAACTCGAAGAGATGTAAGCTCAGCTACTCATTGTAATATGGTGTCCCAAAGTATCTTAGTCCTCTCTTTCATTGCTAGAATGCTTTCTTTAACATGTTCAATCTTTTGTCGATGACTATCATCTGGAAGCTCTATCTCATGCCTATATAAACACTCCCTAACCTCCATGTGCGACTGCCCACTGTCTCGACTGTTGTGTTCATTTCCTTCCACCTCATGTATCTCGCTTGTCATAACTGTCTGGACTCCTGCTGTAGGTGAAGAAGAGTGTACCAACTCCAACCCATCACACGGCTTGTCCACAATCTGACTATCGGATGTGCTGGTGTAGCTAGACTCGCAGGATGGCTCTAATGCTATCTCCTCATGCACATCCTCATCATGTACTATTATCCTCTGAAACTCTGAAATAAATGCATCTGCACTACCTATTTGCTTGAGCTGTGTTGTCCGTCGACTGCACACCAGCAGCAGAAATCTAATGAAAGTTGTCTTCTCACTTAGGAAAGTGGGAGAGGTGTGACCTTGGGGGCAAGAATAGAGCTAGGTATTGTCACCTACTCCTAGCTCCTCCGTTTAGGCTAACTCTTAACGAAGCCAAGGGGGGTAGTCCCTACAAAAGAGTTTTCTAAGGCTCTTAAGTTGTTAAAGTGTTCTTAAAGGTTGCGGATGGGTGTTGTTTAGGAGTTATTATGATTTGAAGATGTTTACTTATTATGAATATGACACAAAATCAAAAGTAATCCACGTTGCTAACAAGAGATTAAAAGATAAATATAAATTCTAGACTTTTGATTAAGCATTCAAAGATAGCAATTATAATGAACCACAGACAATTGATCAAATAAGATAATTATGCAAATTTAATCAAGGACCAATGCCTGATGGAGTCAATGATATCGAAATGCGCAAATAAAACAATAAGTCTAGGAATCCAACTAGTGAGTATTAGATTGTGCGAATGCTCTTGGTAGATTTTAAGGTTTTTATGTGCTCTTGATTTAGGTGTCAACAAAGGTTTATCAAAGCCGACAGAATAATCTAAGTTACCTCCGTTGAAGACATGTCGGGCTCGCCTAGTATCCCAGGCTGGCATCGCGAAGATTGACCAGCTAGCCGACAAGCTTAGAGAGTAGGATTTCGGCGCCTCTACTAGAAAGTACTTTGGAAAATTCCCTACAATGCCGGTGCGTTGGTTATGGGGTGTTAAGTTTTATTAAGTTATTCTTGCAGGGTTAAAGATCCAGTGCCTTTTCTGGGTACTCTGATCTGAGATCGGTCAGAGCATACTCCGGCAAGGAGGGGAGGGAGTTAATTAATTAAAGGCGTGTGTGTTGCAAGTTTTATTAAATTAGTTAATTAAAACACTCCGACAAAGAGCGCTCTTGACCTTGTCTTATGACAAAGGTTCAAGAGACTTATCTAATCTAAATGCCTAATGCAAGGATGTGCAAATCTAATAATGCTCTCTGACAGAGAGTGCTCTTGACTTGTGTTACTGCAAGTTCAAGAGTCTTACTTAAGAATTAATTAATTAAAGTAGCGAATAGTAGAATGCATGAAATAAAAGAAAGACAGTTAAAAAAACTCTCCGTCTGAGAGCACTCTTGATCCACCTTATGGTGAGATTCAAGAGATTTTGGTTCTTTTTAATATTAACAATTATAGAGAAAGATACCCCACAATGCACTTAATAAAATCTAATCTAGCAATTAGTAATTATACTTAATGAACAACTAGCAATTAGTGGAAATGGGAACTAAGTCTAATCAAGAGAACTAAGCTAAGTGCTTTAAGTTAAAACTACACTAATAAAAATGAAAAGGAACACAAGACACACTTCCCCCAAATAGGGGAAGTAGAAAAGATGGGAGGCTTGCTCCCACTAGCCTTTTTATTAATTTTTTACAATGCTTTGTTATGCTCAGCTTCTTCTTGAATGAGCAGATGGTGAGAAAGGGAAGAAAGAGGATGGAGATGTTTTGGTCTTTTTGCTCTTGCTTGCTTCCTTGCTTGCTTTTAGCCTTTGGGTTCTCCTTCACCTGCCTGAAACTAAGAGCTTTGAACACTAACTCGTTATGGTGTTAGTTCACAAAAACAGATTGAAACTAGATCTACAAACTTAGTGACAAAAACGAACCCAACCCTTACCAAAACCGGAAGAAGAAAAAGAGGAATAAAAGGCTACGAAAAGAGAAGTGAAAAAGGGGTGAAAAGAGGACAAAGTAAGGTCAAAGAAGGCTGAAAGGAAAGGTGAAAGAGGGGATGCAAATTGAAGAAAGAGGGCTGCAAAAAGTGAGGAAGAAGGCTGAAACTAGGGCCCAAAAAGTGGCTGCCAAAAAGGGTAAATGAGGCTGCAAATTAGGGCAAAAAGGGGGCTGCAAAAAGTGAAGGAAGAGGGCAAAAGTGGGCAGCAAAAGAGGAGAAGAAAGGGCTGCAATAAAAAGAGAAATATGGCCGCAAATTGAAGACGGGACAGCCAACAGGGGCATAAGGTTTAGTGGATGAATGTTCACTTTAGCCCAAACCTTGCCCTAACCCAAGAATGTAAATTTTTTTTTAACTTTGAGAGATGAATAAAAATGAAGAAAAACATTCAAACCTGTGGCTTTTCTTGATGATGCTTGGATTCCTTGAAGCTTGAAATTTCCGAAAGTTGTCTTGACTTCAGGAGGAGAGGATGCACTTGAGCTCGAACTCCTACTTGATTGGATGAAGTGATCAGCAAAAATTCAACTCGAATACTGTCAAAAAGATGGATTAGATCATGTATGTTTTACAAATTGAAATGTAAAAGAGCATATCATATAACTGAATAACCAATGCTACTTTCAATTTCAAAGAGTGAAACCATAAACAATTAAATTAAAATTTCAAATAATTGATCTTGCGTGCTTACAGAAGCCTTCTAAAGCATGAATCATTAACCAACATATGCATGAAAGGGAAGAATTGAAACACAATCACCTCATTCGCCAAGAGCATTCATCCACATTTTACAAACCATATGAGCCTCCAAAGCCTTAAAAATTTATTCCACGGTTGCATAAAGCAACAAGCATTTATAGAGTTTGGATAGAGTTTCTCTCCACAAAAATCCATCTGAATAGAGCTAAAAAATCCTTTATTTATACAATGAAAGAAGAAACCAAAATCCTAAAACCAGAAAACTAGACCTAACCGGACAGGCACATCACTGAAAGACCAGACCTAAAAAAGGTGAGCTGGGAGTGAGGGGAGACCTCCACCTAGGCAAGGCGCCCCCACTCCAACCCTAAGCACTGAATTCAAGACATTATTGAGACCACACGTGTGGATGACACCCTCATGATGAAGAGGGGCGTGAATGATGAAGAGAGGCGTGAGCTAGAAGGTGAAGGCACCTCTAAGGTATGGAGGAGCCACTGCTAGGTCTGGAGGATCCTACTGCTGTCAGATCATAATGTTATCACCAGTTTATGCCTCGATCAAATCATCAAACCAATGAGTGCTCTCCATCTCATCCAATTCGGGAGTTTAGCTGGAGATGACAAGTTCGTTAACTGAATATATCTTTATTGCTCACTGAATGCTGACTGAAGCTGAGTTATGATAACTCCAATCATCATAAATGCCCATTGAGATGTCATTTAGCCTTTTATTTCACTGAATTTAGATTAATTTGGAGAGTTTTAATTTTCTCCAAAAATAATCATTTTTTCCCCAAAAATGACTTTTTTGAGAAAATGAGCATTATGTGTCTGATTGATGATCTGAAAATTGGATCTAACTGGCTGGACGATCAAGAATGATTTTTGGCTTAATATTAGAGCCTTCAATCACTGAAAACGGGGTCCGGATGACTAACTTATTACAAACGGGATTTTTCCAATTAATTTATGGAAAAATTAATAAAAAAACTTAGAGAAATAATTAAAAAAATTAAAAAATAATTTTTTAGCACGTCCTTTAAAAAAATTTCGGAAAATTTTTAAAGGTCCTATTGAATTAGGACATGACCATGCTCTATTCTAATAATGCCTAGTAGGTTTATATACACTTAATTGGGCTCTAATAACCCCCCAAGGTCCAGAATTCAAAATCTAACATTCCAGCTTTGGAGGAAGCGGGAGAAAGCCTCGTCAATTATAATTGGGTATAGGCAAAGCATAATTGTCAAGGGCAAAAAACTCCCTGGAATACCTTAGTTGAGATTCTACATCTTAGGAGACCGAACCACTCAAAACACCCTACTAGCACATTTATTACAAACCCCATGGGGCCATGGTCAAAATTATTCAAATGAAAAACTGGCTAGCCAATATTGGCTAGACATAAAGACAGATCAACTGATACACTGGAATCAAACATTGGACATGTTTGTTAACCGGCAGCTCCTTAGGTAACCCAACTATGGTACAAAAAGTTGGTAACATCTGGCTCCAACTGTGGGACATGTACTTGCTTGATCTATTGATAAAAAAGAGTGCCTGAGAATCCAGGAATCTCTGGTACCTGCATGTAAATAGAAGTGTCTCAAGCCCATGTATATGATAAAAATATGCCATGATGAAACACTAGAAAATATTTTTGCTTTTTTTTTCGAAATAAAGTACATGAAATAAACTTTTTCTTTTTTAAGCATGTATATAAGTGAAAATATAATACAAATGCTAATATACAGAAATAAGAAATTTTGATACAATATTCTACATGGATATGGTACATAACATATGATACAAAAAATAAAGTACATAAAAATACAACAAGGATGGGTTTAGAAAAGCCCTGGGATGACCCCTTGGTCATCTTGGAGGTTGTTTCGATAAAGGGGGTTCAAGTGTTGGCCATTCATGGGCAAGTTTAATATTTCTCCATCCATGGTGTTAAGGAAAAAAGAATTGGTGCCAGCCGTGTCGCGGATGATAAACGGGCCTTTCCAAAGGCTGTCAAATTTTCCATGCTTCCCAGGCTTCTCCCTTCTCTTATCCCATAAGAGAACAGTATCTCCTATTTGTAAAGCTCTTGGCTTGGCTGACTAATCAAAAGTTCCCTTCATGCTTTCTTGATTTTTGAGTGACTGATTAAGGGCAGCTCTTTGGGATTCATCCAACTCTATGATATGATTAATCCTTTGCTCCATTTCTGACTGTTCCGTGCCATATTCACTTAACATCATGAATATAGGGATCTGCATGTTGATCGGAAGGGTGGCTATGAGTCCATACACCAACTCAAAAGGTGACTTTCCAGTTGAGTTCTTCTTAGTGGTCCTATCTGCCCACACAGCATACTTAATCTTGCTATCCCATGATCTTTTATTATCCCCCACAGTCTTCTTGAGGATAGTCATTAAATTTTTATTAGTGGACTCAGCAAGTCCATTGCCTTGTGGGTAGTAATATGATGAATGGGATAGAATAATGCCATATTTAAAACACAAGTCATTCATTTTTTCGGAACTAAAAGCTTTGGCATTATCGGTTGTTATCTTAAGTGGAGTTCCGGATCTGGTGATCATTCTTTCCTCAATGAAATCTATAACAACCTTCTCAATGGCAGTTTTAGTGGGTATAGCCTCTACCCACTTGGTGAAATAATCGGTTGCTGTGAGAATCTAGCAAAAACCATTGCTAGAGTTATCCTTAAATTTGCCAATAAAATCAATCCCCCACTGCTGAAAAGGGGCAAGGACGACAATCGGAGTAAGGGGAAGAGCTTCCAACTTCTACTTCCCAGTGAAAAGCTGACACTCCTGGCAACACTTGACATGCTTGTGAGCATCTGAAAAAATAGTGGGCCAATAGTAACCAACTCTCAAGATTTTGTGGGAAGTTGTATTTGCTGCATAATGGCCTCCACAAAATCCTGAGTGAAACTCTGCTAATATCTTCTTAGAATCATGTTCGTTGATGCACCTAAGTATGATACCATCTGGGTTCCTCCAACCCAGACCCTCTTAGGTAAGGCAATACCTAGCAGTCTTAAGTCTCAAAGCCCTACGCTTGTGTCCTTTGAGGTGATCAGGGCAGGTGAGATGGAAAAAGAATAAAATGATGTCGGAATACCAATGATTATCAAGCTCTTGAAGGGCAGGAGTCATGGTAGGCTAAGGGATATCGTTTTCTGCAATCATTTCAATGGTTTCTTCATTTTTCTGAGTAAGAATTATAGCAAGGCCTTGTCCTTTGATTAATTTAGTTGGATTTATTTCCAGGTCATACTCTTGGATCTTGGACACCCATGTACCCCTTATTCCTAAACAATCTGTTTGAGATAGGATATATTTAACCGCAATATGGGGAACATATCCGATAACCTTAGAATACCCGATATAGGTCCTGAAATGTTTTAAAGATTTGACCAAGGCATAAGCCTACTTCTCCATAATGGTATACTTTAGTTCGGAATTTTGCAAGGCTCTACTCATGAATGCTATAGGTTGCTCGAACCCTTCGAAGTTCTTTTGGAGCAACACACCAGCAATAGTGTCCTCTGAAGCAAAGGAAAACATCATGAAATTCTTTGAGTAATCCGGGCTGACTAAGACTGGAGACCTGGAAATGGCATTCTTTATAGTATCAAAGGCTTTCCTTCCTTCAATGGTCCACACAAACTTGGCATTTTTCTTAAGTAAGGTCTTCATGGGTTTCATTAATTCGGCCAAGTTGGTGATAAATCTTCTGATAAAATTTATATGACCATTGAAGGACTGGAGGGCTTTAACATTTTTAGGAAGGGGAATCTTTCTTATGGCCTCTACTCTTTCAGGATCAATTTTGACACCGTCCTTATTGATGATGTGTCCAAAGAGTTTTCCCTCTTCTATGCCCAAAACTGACTAAGTCGGATTCAAAGAAATGCCATACTTTCTACATCGCTCAAAAATCTGCCTGAGATGACCAACATGGCTGGATCTTTCTTTTGAAAAAATAGTAAGATCATCTTGATAGATCTCAATGATTTTACCAATCAACTCCTTGAAAGCATAATCAATGGCCCTTTGGAAAGTAGCTCCGCCATTTAAAAGACCAAAGGGCATTCTCAGATATTCAAAAGTGCCCCAAGGAGTTGTGAAAGTGGTTTTATGCATATCTTCCTCTTTAATGACTACTTGATTATAGCCAGAAAAACCATCCAGCATCGACATCATGCTTGATCCAGTGACCCGTTGGAGGAGGGTCTCCATGTTGGGGAGGGGGTAATTGTCCTTCTGACATGCTATGTTTAGATTTTTGAAATCTATACATATCCTTATACTCCTGTTCTTCTTTCTAACTACGACCAAGTTAGAACACCACGTTGAATGTCTCGTAGGAGCTATTATTCCTGCTGCTAACATTTTTTCTAACTCCTTTTTAATGATTGGTGCTAACTTAGGATTTATTTTTCCTAAGTTTTTGTCTAAAAGGCTTTCCTTTTTGACATTCTGGTTTCAAGGGAATAGTATGTTGAAATACATATTCCCTATAGGTTTTCAGTTCGTCATAAGTAAAGGAAAATACATCCCTATACTCTTTGACTAGATTTATGAGGCTGTTCCTTTTTTTTTCGGGGGTACCTTTTCCAATTTTTATAATTTTAGGTTCTGTTTTAGTCCCAATGTTGATTTCAATGTAATCCCCTGGTTTCGTCTACTCAACATTGCTCTTTTTTCTGTCCTGTCCGTCAAAGATGTTTTCTAAGGCAACTACACCACGCGGGACAGGATTGTTAAACTGGTCAGCTTCTCCATAATATTCTTTATTTTCTTCCTGATCATTTACTTTAAAGTTTGGGAATTCATCGACATTATGAATAAATCTCAAAATTTGCTCATCATATTTGAAGACCTGCCAATGTTCAACATTATTAGGAACAGAAGGTCTGAAGTTAATCTCTAAAGGACAATCCCCCTCTAACATCTCATCCGATGGCTAAAGAGTTGATGCTGAAACTGCAAGCTTATCGGAGGCACTATATTGATCTCTAGGGATTGCTTCTATGTTAAGGGCATCAAAGAATTCCATTGTATCCCATATTGCATTTCTATATTTTTTAATATTAAGCAACTTGATCCCCATGTCCTTGGCAATCTTAATGCCCAATAGAAGTGCCTCTTACTCCGCCACATTGTTAGTTGCTTTGAACTCCAATCTGAAAGCAAAGTTGAAAAACTTACCCTCTGGTGAAATAATGACAACACCAGCCCCCTTGCCCATTCTAGAGTAAGCACCATCAAAATTCATTCTCCACAATTCACTAAGTTTTACAGTCTTTATCTCTTCTTGGAGGGGTTCCAAGAAGGTGGAGTTGATTTGATAGGTACCATTTTCATCAGTGTGGTAAGCATACTCATTCAATGGTCTTTGAGGGTTTTCAACATGGTGTCTTTTTTCCTTTTCAGAATACAACTTAACAAGTGAAAACTCCAATGCTGGTATGGTGGCATAAGTCCAACCCATCTGGATTGATCCTCCCAAAGTGGCACCCCATTTCCTAGAAAGCAACATCCCCCATTTGTCCGGAACATCAATAACAAGGATGTCCATGGTGATCTGGATATCCGGATACTTAGCCAATCTAACTAACTGGTTTTCAATCATCCCTTCAACTTTAACCGGTCTAGAGTCCATGGCACATACATTCTGGTATGGCCTTGTGGTTCTTAAGTCAAGCTGCTGCATGACTTTTTTGGTCATGATGCTGGAACTAGATCCCGAGTCTAACATACAATTGTGTAAAAGAAGATCACCCCTCATCAATGATATGTAAAAAGGGGGATGATCTTCTTTTCTTGGGTCCCTAGTATGTAGAACTATTGGTGGATCGGCAAAGACATTATTTGAAGTTCGCTCCACGGTATCAGAAAAAGTAACCTTTTTAGGGGTAAGGGGCTTTACAGGATTTGAAGGACTTTCTTCAGTTTGAGAATCAACATTACTTTAAGGGTCTAGTATTTTCAAAAGTCTCTCTCTTTGGCCAGGGATTTTACATAATTCAAGGACTGGAACAGGGACTTTTGTATTTGCTAGCCAATTACCTAAGTCAAAACTTAGATCAACAATTTCTTTAGTTTCTACTTCTTTGGGAGGATTAGGAGCTGTTAGCTTAGGAATATTCTGTGCAGAAGACCCTTTTCTTTGATAAGTTATTCCCTTGAAGTTTTGAGTATTGTTGATCTGCTCGGTTGAAGGCCTCTCACCATAGTATTGAGTTAAGTGGTCAACTTTCTTTTCATAATGATTGGCATGTGGCCAATTTCCTATGGAGATGCTAGGGATGTCATCTATGTTGTTGATAAAATCAGGCTCGCTTGCAGACGTACTGGGAGCGCACCCCTCAGGATAACCATGCTCCTGGACATAACATTCATAATGACAGTCAGATTCCTCATGGAAATCTCTGCACGCCCTACAAAAAGGTTTGTAAGGCTCAAGCACATTAGTAGCCTCTAGCTGATGAGGAGGCCTCTACTCATGGTTGGGATTCTTTCTCTGCCATGTTTTCCTTGCAAGGAAAGTTATAGGAGGTGGCGGAGGTTGCATTCTTTCAACTGTTATGACCCTATTCTGAACTTGCTTAATTTGTGCTAAGTATTTCCTTTCCATTTCTTGCATTTTCTCAGTTAGGTCTGTGAGCTTTTTCTCATAAGCTTCGTTTGACAGCTCCTTCCCTTTAGGTTCAACATTTTTAAGAGGAACGGATGACCTAGAGAAACCTTGGATGTTTGACTCTCCTGAAGACTGCATATTCTTATCAATTTTGACGCCTAAACCTTGAGCTAGAAGTAAAGTAGTCGGGTCCTTATCTCTAATCTGGTACTGGATCTTGCCACTTAATGCTTCAATGTAATAATCCAAAACAGAAGCTGCAAGAGGAGAATAAGTGTCAGGGATGGAATTTGCCAACTCAGTGAACCTATTATTGAACTCATCCATTGTTTCAGTTTCAGATTTTTTCATGCTAGTCAAAGATGCTACTAGATGTCTAGGTTCATTTTTACTACCAAACTTTTCATACCAGTTGCTAGCCTTGCCATCCAAAGACAAAGAAAACAAGGTCATGTATACATCTTCATGTTTATCAGCACCCCTAACATAAGAACCGTAGTGCCTGGAGAAATTTCTGAGATGTTGCTCAACAGAGACAGAGGCATTTGTGCCATTATAGGTCATAAGTTTGTCGATAGCCTTTTCAGGAATGTCATGAGGTTGACCTGCTATCTGAGTAAAGTTGAGTTGAGTAAAGAACTCACCCATTGTGTCAAGGAAACAGTTATTGTTTTGCAAATTCTCTAAGTTTTCTGGAAATAAAAGGTGGATGTCTGAAACAGACTCAGATCCAAGTTCTGCAAGGATCCTACGACAAGCTAGTTTGTTCAGTCTCCTCCTATAGACTTTTTCAGGGTCAGGGATGAAATCGAACAAACCTTCAGAGTTTCTTCTAGTAGAATACCTTGAAGTGTTAACTGACAGTGGAGTCGCTGGTGGACTTAAGTCTAATTTCGGAGAGTGATTGGACTAAAAATCTACCAAAAAAGGGGAAAAAGATAAAAACTAAAAGAAACAAAGGTCGTCCAGGAACAAAAAAGATTTGTCCCCGGCAACAGCACCAAAGGATGTTGTTCGCCGACTGCACACCAGCAGCAGAAATCTAATGAAAGTTGTCTCCTCACTTAGGAAAGTGGGAGAGGTGTGACCTTGGGGGCAAGCATAGAGCTAGGTACTGTCACCTACTTACTCCTAGCTCCTTCGTTTAGGCTAACTCCTAACAAAGCCAAGGGGGGTAGTCCCTACAAAAGAGTTTTCTAAGGCTCTTAAGTTATTAAAGTGTTCTTAAAGGTTGTGGATGCGGATGGGTGTTGTTTAGGAGTTATTATGATTTGAAGATGTTTACTTATTATGAATATGACACAAAATCAAAAGCAATCCACGTTGCTAACAAGAGATTAAAAAATAAGTATAAATTCCAGACTTTTGATGAAGCATTCAGAGATAGAAATTATAATGAACCACAGACAATTGATCAATATAAGATAATTATGCAAATTTAATCAAGGAACAGTGCCTTATGGAGTCAATAATACTGAAATGCGCAAATAAAACAATAAGTCTAGGAATCCAACTAGTGAGTATTAGATTGTGGGAATGCTCTTGGTAGGTTTTACGGTTTTTATGTGCTCTTGATTTAGGTGTCAACGAAGGTTTGTCAAAGCTGGGAGAGTAATCTAAGTTCCCTCTGTTGAAGACATGTCGGGCCCGCCCAGTATCCCAGGCTGGTATCGCGAAGATTGACCAGCTAGCTGAGAATCTTAGACAGCAGGATTTCGGCGCCTCTACTAGGAAGTACTTTGGAAAATTCCCTACAACGCCGGTGTGTTGGTTACGGGGTCTTAAGTTTTATTAAGTTATTTTTGCAGGGTTAAAGATCTAGTGTCGTTTCAGGGTACTCCGATCTGAGATCGGTCAGAGCATACTCCGGCAAGGAGGGGAGGGAGTTAATTAATTAAAAGGGTGTGTGTTGCAAGTTTTATTAAATTAGTTAATTAAAACTCTCCGACAAAGAGCGCTCTTGACCTTGTCTTATGACAAAGGTTCAAGAGACTTATCTAATCTAAATGCCTAATACAAGGATGTGCAAATTCAAGAGTCTTACTTAAGAATTAATTAGTTAAAGTAGCGAACAGTAGAATGCATGAAAATAAAAGAAAGACAGTTAAACAAACTCTCCAACTGAGAGCACTCTTGATCCACCTTATGGTGAGATTCAAGAGATTTTGGTTCTTTTTAAGATTAACAATTATAGAGAAAGATACACCACAATACACTTAATAAAATCTAATCTAGCAATTAGTAGTTATACTTAATGAACAACTAGCAATTAATGGAAATGGGAACTAATTCTAATCAAGAGAACTAAGCTAAGTGCTTTAAGTTAAAACTACACTAAGAAAAATGAAAAGAAACACAAGACACACTTCCCCCAAAGAGGGGAAGTAGAAAAGATGGGAGGCTTGCTCCCACTAGCCTTTTTATTAATTTTTTACAATGCTTTGTTATGCTCAGCTTCTTCTTGAATGAGCATATGGTGAGAAAGGGAAGAAAGAGGACGGAGATGTTTTGGTCTTTTTGCTCTCGCTTGCTTCCTTGCTTGCTTTTAACCTTTGGGTTCTCCTTCACTTGCCTGAAACTAAGAGCTTTGAACACTAACTCGTTATGGTGTTAGTTCACAAAAACAAATTGAAACTAGATCTACAAACTTAGTAACAAAAATGAACCCAACCCTTACCAAAACCGGAAGAAGAAAAAGAGGAATAAAAGGCTACGAAAAGAGAAGTGAAAAAGGGGTGAAAAGAGGACAAAGCAAGGTAAAAAAACGCTGAAAGCAACGGTGAAAGGGGGGCTGCAAAAAGTGAAGGAAGAGGGCAAAAGTGGGCAGCGAAAGAGGAGAAGAAAGGGCTGCAATAAAAAGAGAAAGATGGCTGCAAATTGAAGACGGGACAGCCAACAAGGGCATAAGGTTTGGTGAATGAATGTTCACTTTAGCCCAAACCTTGCCCTAACCCAAGAATGTAAAAAAAAATTAAACTTTGAGAGATGAATAAAAATGAAGAAAAACATTCAAACCTGTGGCTTTTCTTGATGATGCTTGGATTCCTTGAAGCTTGAAATTTTCGGAAGTTGTCTTGACTTCAAGAGGAGAGGATGCACCTGAGCTCGAACTCCTACTTGATTGGATGAAGTGATCTGCAAAAATTCAACTCGAATACTGGCAAAAAGATGGATTAGATCATGTATGTTTTACAAATTGAAATGTAAAAGAGCATATCATATAACTGAATAACTAATGCTACTTTCAATTTCTAAGAATGAAATCAGAAACAATTAAATTGAAACTTCAAATAATTGATCTTACGTGCTTACAGAAGCCTTCTAAAGCATGAATCATTAACCAACATAAGCATGAAAGAGAAGAATTGAAACACAATCACCTCATTTGCCAAGAGCATTCATCCACATTTTACAAACCATATGAGCCTCCACAGCCTTAAAATTTATTCCACGGTTGCATAAAGCAACAAGCATTTACAGAGTTTGGACAAAGTTTCTCTACACAAAAATCCATCCGAATAGAGATAAAGAAGCCTCTATTTATACAATGAAAGAAGAAACCAAAACCCTAAAACCAGAAAACCAGACCTAACTGGACAAGCACATCACTGAAAGACCAGACCTAAAAAAGGTGAGCTAGGAGTGAGGGGAGGCCTCCACCTAGGCAAGGCACCCCCACTCCAACCCTAGGCACTGAATTCAAGCCATTATTGAGCCCACATGTGTGGATGACACCCTCATGATGAAGAGGGGCATGAATGATGAAGAGAGGCGTGAGCTGGAAGGTGAAGGCGCCTCTTAGGTATGGAGGAGCCACTGCTAGGTCTGGAGGAGCCTGCTACTGTTAGATCATAATGTTATCACCAGTTCCTGCCTCGATGAAATCATCAAACCAATGAGTGCTCTCCATCTCATCCAATTCGGGAGTTTAGCTGAAGATGACAAGTCTGTTAACTGAATATATCTTTATTGCTCACTGAATGCTGACTGAAGCTGAGTTATGATAACTCCAATCATCATAAATGCTCATTGAGATGTCATTTAGCCTTTTATTTCACTAAATTTGGATTAATTTGGAGAGTTTTAATTTTCTCCAAAAATAATCATTTTTTCCCCAAAAATAACTTTTTTGAGAAAATGAGCATTATGTGTCCGATTGATGATCTGAAAGTTGGATTTGACTGGCTGGACAATCAAGAATGATTTTTGGCTTAAGGTTAGAGCCTTCAATCACTGAAAACGGGGTTCGGATGAATAACTTATTACAAACGGGATTTTTCCAATTAATTTATGGAAAAATTCATCAAAAAACTTAGCGAAATAATTAAAAAAATTAAAAAATAATTTTTTAACACGTTCGGGAAAAAAAATTCGGAAATTTTTTAAAGGTCCTATTGACTTAGGACATGACCATGCTCTATTCTAATAATTCCTAGTAGGTTTATATACACTTAGTTGAGCTCTAATAACCCCGCAAGGCCTAGAATTCAAAATCGGGCATTCCAGCTTTGGAGGAAGCGGGAGAAAACCTTGTCAATTATACTCGGATATAGGCAAAGCATAATTGTCAAGGGCAAAAAACTCCCTGGAATACCTTAGTTGAGATTCTACGTCTTAGGAGATTGAACCACTCAAAACACCATACTAGCACATTTTATTACAAACCCCGCGGGTCCAGGGTCAAAATTACTCAAATAAAAAACTGGCTAGCCAATTTTGGCTAGACATAAAGACGGATCAACTGATACACCGGAATCAAACATTGGACATGTTTGTTAACCGGCGGCTCCTTAGGTAACCCAACTATGGTACAAAAAGTTGGTAACAAGTTGTGCCAGCTCTCTAAAGTGTACCTCAATGTCCTTCCGATCAAACTGCTCAATGAGCCTCTGTGTAAAATCTGGGTATGATGTGATGGTATTGTGACCCAGTGTCACTAATCCATGGTACCACCACTCATGGGCTTCTCCATCCAAATGCAAAGTAGCCAATTTAATGGCATCTGTCTCAATCATGGGGTTGAGGTAGAAGTATGTATCCAACTTCTGCACCCAATTCCGGCTTGGGCCACCCCGGGTACGCTTAAAGGTAGGGATAGTCAGGTTCCCTACGGTGCGCTGTAACTCAAAGTTCTGGGTTAATGGCCTATTGTAAGCTCTGGGTTTGTTCTTAATTTTAAAGTGTTAGAAGTCAGTGAAGGTCATGGTTGAATGGAAGTCATCTCCTAAAGCTCTATACTCTCTCAGATAGGCACTCATGGATTCTTCTGGTTCTACTTGTGCTAGAGGCACTGCAGCTGGACTATCTAAGAATTGAGGCATGGTAGGTTGGGAAGGCTTGTTGTATATATGGGGATGGCTCTACATGTTGGTATGTAAGTGCTCCCCACTACTACTGGTGGATACCCTATCACTATTGGGAAACAAGGGACTATGTGGGGTGGGCCCATTTTTCTCTATCATTTGCTTGAAGGTACTCATCATTTTTTTTTGCCCAATAGTGATCTCTTTTATGGATGATATGAGACTATTGAAAGCTATTTTATGATCATCGACCATTGTTTCTTTGCCCTTTCCGAACTGATACTCTCTGTCCCCCAACTCTATGTCCTCTAACTCCTCTTCTCCTCATTCACTGTTTCTAAACCTCTGTCTCTGGTAAGTAATGCTGTATGGGTTTTTTGAATTCATTTACACTTTTGCATGCCCACAGTTGGCCAAGAACATGCTCTCATACCACTGTAATATCCCAAATACTAATATTCTTTAATGTTCTATGATAGTGCTGACTCATACACTCAATCTCATACAAATTTGCAAAATAATTGTGCATGCAAACTCGCCATGCAAAAATGCCCTAAAATATAGCTGAATTAGGGTTAGGGTTTTGCAGAGAGAAATTAACACTTACCACTAATATTCTGGCTTATAATGACTCTAGAGGTACCTGCATGCATAAGGATTCGGATGGGTGGTCTAATAATGCTCTTTTCTTTCGGTGTTACCGTCCCGCAGTACCGTAAAAACCCTCCAGACTGAAGGTGATGTTTTTGTAGGAGAGGTCCGTTAGGGATGAAACTTTTTGAGCTTGTCCATCTGCTGATGTCGGAGAGATGGCCTGGCACATGCGGAGGTTTGGCTGCCCCTAAGTGCCCTAGCGAATTGATTAATAGTTCTACTGCTCACGCCCCCAACTACTCTATTTGGCTGATAGCTGCTCCAAGTGAGCAAAATGATGGATGATAATCACTGCATACCGTAGGATAGGCCTGCTGAGAAAGAGGAAGCTGACATGCGGAGGAAAGACTGGGTTTTGTGGTCTCAGCGAATCTTTCTGTGTTTTCCCTGCTACTTCCGGCTGCAAACGTGGATCTGCTAATAACCCTTCGGAATGTGCTGGATCTCCGAATACTGTAGTATATGATGGATGCAATGGATAAACCTGGATGATCTATCCCAATAAGAGACTAGGGTAGATATGTCACTACTGAACCCTCACTAGTTGAAGACACCGTCTGCAACCCCAACTGATGCGGCTGCATGCTGTGCTACTGCTCGAAACTCCAAAATCAATCAACAATAACAATAGATATCTTCTTTAGTCCCATAACCCTTCTTAAATAGATCTTCATATGATTTTAGGGTTTGCATGTCACTTTTAGGGTTTATGCTTCACTTTTGCATGCATGCAATTCTAATTTGATGTTGACTTTAATACTAACTAAACAAGGCCTACATGCTCCGCATGCTTTAGAATACGAACTCTGATGGCCTTCTTTCTACACTGATGACTTAATAATACTGAATTGATGTACCTTTCTGCTCCTAGTGCTATTAGTCCTCAGTTATTCCCTTTTGTCAAAAACGGAACATTACAGAGACCTAGAAAGGGTATGAGTATAAACCCTAGATGGATTTGGACTCTCTGAGCCTAATGAGATAGTTTATTTTTTAGTTCCGAGCACTTGCAGAGATGGTCGGGCTCATTTTACTCTTTTGATGCAGTTTTGCCTCATAGGATGATGTGTCTAATCAGGGAGATGTTTTTATTAGATCTCTTATGGCGCTGTATGGGGCATAGGGGGTGCAGCTACTTAATTGTACCATAGTACCCCCATCCTAAAGAGCCTTGTGGGCTCAGTTTGACAACGCAGACACCCTAGGAAGCTGTTTTGGCAGGTTCACATTTCCCGAGGCAGATTAAAAATGATTAAATGGCTATTGAAGAAATTGATTTGGGCTGCTGAGGCAAGGAAATGACATGGGATGAGTCATGAGGATGAGTGTGATGTCCTTTGCACCTTCTCCAGCAGTGAAAGCACCTGATTGGGTCCACACCTATTTTTTGGGGCATTTTTATATTATTTTTTGGAGCTTTTGGGAGGCTCACGATTTCCTCAAGGAGGCACCAAGTCAAAAAATTATATTGTGCCATGGGGCACCTAGAGGGAGTTAGTTAACACTCCATGGACCCACCATTTTCTTCATTTATTTCTTGTTGAGTGGGGTACCCTCTGTATGGGTGATTTAGTCCACTTTGGTACTTTATGGTTATATTGATCCATGTATTGTATGTTGAGCTCATCTCAACCATTGATTATAACATTTTATCTTTTAATCTTAGCCACTCATTTTGAAAGTGGTTAGGATTTCGGTTCTCTCGTTTCTATTTAGAGAGAACTTCTCATTTGTAAAGGGTTTTTGGTTCTTGAATCTGAATAATAGAAAGATTTTTTTGTGGATATTTTATGGATCTGCTTTGCGTCTGATGTTCTTCAATGGTGATTGGAAAGTCTCTTGTTTCCTAGCATTCAGAATATTGTGTGAGATCTATATCTTTTTTCGGGATCATTGCCTTATTTATAGGAGGGTGTTTTCAGCTACAAATTTTTTGCAAGGGGACCTCAACTCGCTCGGATTATCTTCTTCTTGTATCAGGGGGTTTTCATTAGCTTCATTGTGATCTATGATTACTTCTTTTTACTTTTCTGCAGATCTAGCTTTTTCTTTCATGGTACAACAAATCTGATATTGTTGGCGTTTGCTTGTGCAGGATAGGGGGGCGCATTGGTCACTTGGAGCATAATGTTGGTCCTATAACTCACTCAGATTTTCCAGAATTGATCGGGATGGCCGGGATCATCATCATTAAAGCATCTAAAAGAATTTTTAGGTAAGATCTATAGGTCAGTCTCTTCTCCTTCAGATTTCAATCCATTGTACCTGCTTTTTTTCAAATTTTTAGAAAAAACTCCTAAATAATAAAAATCCAAAAAATACTTAATCGGGGAATTGCTTGATCTTTGAACAAACCATTTCTGGGTTTTGTAGATCAAGCATCCCTCTCACCAAATCCTCTTCAACGCTGTCCAGATTGTGACTAGCTTGCCCTAGATCTGACTTTCTGACTGCTCAAACCCCAGCGCCCCTACTGAAATTTTGACTTTTCCGGAAAATAATCACTTGGGTTTGTAGATCAGGTCTTCCTCACTCTAGAACACCCCCAACGCTGAGCTAGTTCTTGCCAGGTATCCCTAGATCTGAAAAACTGACTTTCAGCATCTTAGCTTCCCTCATCAGATTTTGACTTTTCCAGATCTGATTTTTTCTGAAATTTTCTGACTTGGGTTTGTAGATCGGGCCATTCTGATCTCATCTCCACTCTAAAGCTGATTTGATAGTCTCCTGGTTATCCTAGATCTGCAAATCTACCTCTCCAAACCCTAGCGCTAGCTCTCCTTCTGTAGGTTTCCCTTGCCAACTGAATTTTCCAGCCCAAACACTTTCCTGGGTCCATAGATTAGGGTATACCCCAAGTGGGTCCACTATAACGCTGTGCAAATATTGACTCCATTTCCCAAGGCCCAACATGCACTGATCCCCAAGCCTAGCGCTAGCCCTCCTTTGACCTCTTTCCCCTGAAAATTGACTGCTCCTTGATGACTCAGGTAACCTTCCATAGATCTAAGGTCTCCAATTACCTTACACCTTACGTACCTCAAGCCTACTTGATCTGATCTGGAGTCTACGTCTGATCTCTCCTGTCGGGAGTAGATCTGGGTCTCCCCCATTGTTGTCTTGGACTTAGATAACATAAAGTGAAGCCTGCCTTGATTGACGTGACAACCATCCATTTGGGAGTCTAGGTAGTCTTGGTTCCACCTCCTTAGTTGCTTGCTCATCTACCATCCATCCTAGATCCACCACACATAGGAAACTACAAGGTTGGTGACAACATTTTGGTGCTGTTGTCGGAGAGGTAGAGGCCTACCTTGGTTCAACATACCTCACCTTTCCCTACGACATATCTTTTATTAGTGAATTACTTGTGTGGTTCACCTGGCGACTCCACCCTGCGACTCCACTGAGGGCCATGCCCAACGTATTAATCTTAAGTTCTTAGAACATACCATAAATCATAATGAATTCAGATGTATTTTTTTGAGGTGTTACCAACTTTTTTCACCATAGTTGGGTTACCTGAGGAGTTGCCAGTTGACAAACATGTTCAATGTTTGATTCTAGTGTATCGGTTGATATGCCTTCATGTCTAGCAAATATTGGCTAACCAGTTTTTCATTTGAATAATCTTGACCATGGCCCCGCGGGGTTTGTAATAAAATGTGCTAGTAGGGTATTTTGAGTGGTTCGGTATCCTAGGACATAGAATTTCAACTAAGGTATTCCAAGGAGTTTTTTGCCCTTGACAATTATGCTTTGCTTATAGCCGAGTATAATTGACGAGGTTTTTTCCCGCTTCCTCCAAAGCTGGAATGCCCGATTTTGAATTCTGGGCCTTGGGGGGTTATTAGAGCCCAACTAAGTGTTTGTAAACCTACTAGGCATTGTTAGAATAGAGCATGGTCATGTCCTAAGTCAATAGGACCTTTAAAAATTTTCAGATTTTTTTTTTCCGGACGGGTTAAAAATTTATTTTTTAATTTTTTAATTATTTCCCTAAGTTGTTTGATTAATTTTTCCATAATTTAAATGGAAAAATCCCATTTGTATTAAGTTAGTCATCCAGACTCCGTTTTCAGTGATTGAAGGCTCTAACCTTAAGCCAAAAATCATTTTTGATTAGCCAGCCAGTTAGATCCAATTTTCAGATCATCAATCGAACACATAATGCTCATTTTCTCAAAAAAATCATTTTTGGGGGAAAAAATGATTATTTTGGAGAAAATTAAAACTCTCCAAATTAATCCAAATTCAGTGAAATAAAAGGCTAAATGACATCTCAATGGGCATTTATGATGATTGGAGTTATCATAACTCAGCTTTAGTCGGCATTCAGTAAATAATAAAGATATATTCAGTTAACGGATTTGTCATCTCCAGCTAAACTCCCGAATTGGATGAAATGGAGAGCACTCATTGGTTTGATAATTTGATCGAGGTAAAGACTGAAGATTACACTAGCAATGGCTCCTCCAGACCTAGCAGCAGCACTCCTTACCTAGCCCACGCCTCTCATCAGATGGTTCACGCCCCTCTTCCTCATGAGGGCGTCATCCACATGTGTGGCTCCTTCTGTGGCTTGTTTCCAGCATCTAGGGTTGGAATGGGGGCGCCTTGCCTAGGTGGAGGCCTCCCCTCATTCCCAGCTCATCTTCTTTAGGTCTGCTCTCTCAGTGGTAGCCAGCCTGGTTAGGTCTGGTTTTCTGGTTTTAGGGTTTTGGGTTCTTCATTCATTGTATAAATAGAGGCTCCTTTAGCTCTATTCGGAGGGATTTTTGTGTAGAGAAACTCTGTCCAAACTCTGTAATGCTTGTTGCTTTATGCAACCGTGGAATAAAATTTTAAGGCTTTGGAGGCATACATGGTTTGTTAAATGTGGATGAATGCTTGGCGAATGAGGTGATAATGTTTCAAATTCTTTCTTTTTATGCTTAGGTTGGATAATGATTCATGCTTTAGAAGGCTTCTATAAGCACGTAAGATTGATTATTTGAAGTTTCAATTTAATCTTTTATAATTTTGCTCTTAGGAATTGAAAGTAGCATTGATTATTCAGTTATATGATATGCTCTTTTACATTTTAATTGATAAAACATACATGATGTAATCCATATTTTTGCAAGTGTTGAGTTGAATTTGTCCAGATTACCTCATCAAATCAAGTAGGAGTTTGAGCTTAGGTGCATCCTCTCCTCTTGAAGTCAAGGCAACTTCCGGAATTTTCAAGCTTCAAGGAATCCAAGCATCATCAAAAAGCCACAGGTTTGAGTGTTTATCTTCATTATTATTCATCCTTCAAAATTTATGAAATCTTTACATTTTTGGGGTTAGGGCAAGGTTTGGGCTAAAGTGAACATTCATTCACTAAGTCTTATGCCCCGGTTGGCTGTCCTATTTGTAATTTGCAGCTTTATTTGTCTTTTTATTGCAGCCACTTCTTCCCATCTTTCGCTGTCCACTTTTGCCCTCTTTTTTACCTTTTGGACAGCCCTCTTTAGTCCTCTTTCTTCACCTTTTGCAGCTCTCTTTAGTCCTCTTTCTTCACCTTTTGCATCCCTCTTTTGGTCTTCTTTTGTAGTCACCTTTTGGGCCTTATTGCAGCCCCCTTCCTTCAGTTTGCAGCCCTCTTTCACCACTTTTTGCAGCCCCCTTCCTTCAATTTGCAGCCCTCTTTTTGCCTTTGTTTCCAGCCTTTTTTGACCTTCTTTTGTCCTCTCTTCACCCATCTTTCACTTCTCTTTCCTTAGCTTTTTTTTAACTACTCTTTTTCTTCTTCCTTTTTGGTAAGGATTGAGTAGATTTTTGTCACTTAGTTTGTAGATCTAGTTTCAAATTATGTTTTATAAACTAACATCATAACAAGTTTGTGTTTAGTGCTCTTAGTTTCAGGCAGGTGAAGGAGAGCCCAAAGGCTACAAACAAACAAGGAAGCAAGTAAGAGCAAAATACTAAAACATCTCCCTCATCTTTCTTCCCTTTCTCACCATCTACTCACTCAAGAAGAAGCTGAGCATAACAAATCATTGTAAAAGAAATTAATAAAAGGGCTAAGTGGGAGCAAGCCTCCCATCTTTTTTACTTCCCCTATTTGGGGGAAGTGTGTCTTGTTTTCCTTTTCATGTTTCTTAGCATAGTTTCAACTTAAGAGTACTTAGTTATCATTTCCACTAACTGCTAGTTGTTCATTTAGTATAATCACTAATTGCTAGATTGGATTGTTGCATTTTGGTATCATTCTATATAATTGTCAATTTTAAAAGGAACCAAAATCTCTTGAATCTCACCATAAGGTAGATCAAGAGTGCTCTCTGTCGGAGAGTTTGTTTAACTATCTTTACTTTACTTTCATGCATCATATGGTTTTCTAATTTAACTAATCAATAAGTAAGACTCTTGAACTTGCAAAAGCACAAGTCAAGGGCACTCTCTATCGGAGAGCATCATTAGCTTTGCACACCCTTGCATTAGGCATTTTAGAGTAGCTAAGACTCTTGAACCACTGTCATAAGACGAGGTCAAGAGCGCTCTCTGTCGAAGAGTTTAATTAACTAATTTAATAAAACTTGCAACACACACCCCTTTAATTAATTAATTCCCTCCCCTCTTTGCCGGAGTATGCTCTGACCGATCTCAGATCGGAGTACCCAATAATGGCACTGGGTCTTTAACCCCGCAAGAATAACTTAATAAAATCTAACACCCCACAACCAACGCACTGGCATTATCTCGATAAATACTCAAGTAGTGGGCAAATTCCAAGTGTGGGCGCTAGGCAACCCAATCTGGACACTTGCTGGTTAAATTGTCTGAACACCTAGCTTGTGATTCCAGACAGGTCCGTCATGTCTTCGAACGGAGCCACTGAAAGTATTTCCGGTTAGGTTTCCTAGACACCTTAAGCAAGATCATCTTTAAAATTCTTAAAACTTACCAAGAGCTCTTGCATCACCTAACATTCACTAGTTTAATTTTTAGACTTGTGTTTAATTCTCTGGCGCATTTCAGCTTCATCGACTCCATAAGGCACTGGTCCTTTTTTTAATTTGCATAATTACATTATTTGATCAATTGTCTATGGTTTATTATAATTGCTATCACTGAATGCTTAATTGAAGTCTAGAATTTAAACTTATCTTTTAATCTCTTGTTGCAACGTGGATTGCTCTTTGATTTTGTGTCACATTTATAACAAGTATAACACCTTCTAATCATAATAACTCCTAAAAAACACCCATCCGTATCTGCAACCTCTAAAAACACTTTAACAACTTAAGAGCCATAGAAACTCTTTTGTAGGGACTACCCCCCTTGGCTTCGTTAGGAGTTAGCCTAAACGGAGGAGCTAGGAGTAGGTGACAATACCTAGCTCTGTTCTTGCCCCCAAGGTCACACCTCTCCCACTTTCCTAAGTGAGGAGACAACTTTCAATTGATTTCTGCTGCTGGTGTGCAATCGGCGGACAACATGAGGCACATGAAGGAATTAACCAAAAACATGATTGAAACTACAAGATAAATAAACGAAAGGGATAGATGGAGGTCAGACTACTGGTATGAGGATGATCTCAAGCATGACTGTAGTTATCACAATCTTTATGATACCCACCAACTTCCTCACCCATGCAACAAAGATTTCCCAACCATCCTGAACCTAGAAGTCAGTCCTAGTCAAATCCTTATAGCCAAGTAACCAGAGTTGTTAAAAAACAAGACAGACAGTGTCCTTTTGATTTTTCTGAAATATCGGGGGCACCTCATCCTATGCCAAACGATTACACTAGGAGGATGCCCCAGTTCAATGGAAATAAGTATATGTCTATTGAAAGTCATTTGGATATTCTGTGGGCTTACATGGAATCTAGAGGTGCAAACAATGAAGATGTTTATATGCGAGCCTTAGGAGAATCCTTGCAAGGGGATGTTCAACTATGGTTTGATCATTTAGCACTAGGATCCATCACTGGGTATGACATGTTCACAGATTTGTGAATTGATAGTTGGAGTAAGAACACTGATAAAATTTTAGAGTGTCAGTCTAGCAATGATTGTGTCGTTGATAATCAATATATTGACAATGTGCTCTCTCAATTGGACCATTCCTCTCCTGATATGTTCCAAATTATGAGCGTGGCTGTAGTCCATAAGAATGTTACAGAGTACTTCGAGAATAATGTTTCAAAACCTCATGTTGAAACTAAGAGGGATATCAATCAAATCATACGAGATACTCTGTTATTATTACCTGAAGCAGTCACAAAGCAAATCTTGGATTTGATTCGTGGAAGGGAACCTAACATGCACCATCAAGAAACATCTTTAGTTGAGCCTTCCATTGGTGAGGTCGTTAAAGAGCCTTTAAAAGAGCAACTCCATAGTCATTGCCTAAATGATAATAATTTGAGTCAGTATCCAACTTATCCGAATTTGGATTCAGACCTTGATCATATCACTGCAGAAGAAGAAAAGGTTGAAATTAATAAAACTTCCGTTGAAGAGCAATCGTGTGGTCATATTGTAGTTGAAGACCAAGTTTGTGAGGATGATAAGGAAGTTAGAAATGAACGTATCCTTAGCCAAGTGTAGTGAACGATCCGAAGAAGAACAACCACATGATGATGATATACTAGTGAGCGAACTTGACCTAGAGGCTGCTTTGCCACGTCTTTCGAACTGGAATCTGTGTCCAAATAATCATCAAGAGCCTCCAACGAATGATTCTTCTAACATTGTTACTATTCCCCGTCATACTTTAGATCAGGGTGATTTGGTTGAGGAGATTGATCATAGTGAGTCTAGTTCTTGGGATGTTAGTTTTAATCTTGCCAATTTCTCTAGAAAATGTCCCATATCACATGCAAGATTGGGGTTAACACCTTGAAGTGATACAAATCAAGTTTTAATTTGTCAATCCACCCTCCCATCCCAGCTTTTGAAGTCCTTCTCTATGATATCATGCGGTACATAGTCTCGAAAGTGCCAAATGGTCAGCGGTAAAACATTTTATCTCTTTTCATCCTTGGTGCATAATGCTTTCAACTTTGCTAATTTATTTGATTGGGTGAATGAAAAGCTCTATAAAGACCAATTCAATATTTTCTCATTTTATAAACAACAAAGGGGGTTAATCTAAATTTCTGGTTTAATGATCTCTAATTTGTCCCTATTTTGTTTCATCATTGATCATAATGAGAGTATGATTGAGTATGCTGACCAAAAAGATGAGGGAAACAATGATGGCCTAGGAGGGATGAATCATGTATCGTATTCTTTTCTTTCATCAAATTTAAACTTGCATCAATTTTATGATCCTATCGATCTATGGATGGAAGAAGTCTACAACAATCAATCTCATCCCTGGCATGATTTCATTTCTCTTTATCCATATCTTTCTTTGATTTTGAAACAACAAGTTACAATGGTTTCAATTTTCATTCACATTACTTACAACCTATCTTTGACTTTTTGTATCATGTAATATCCCGAATCCCGATATTTTCTATTTCTATGCAAATATTCTGATACAACGGGGCATGCAAACTACCATGCAAAAATCCCTATTTTATAGCAAAAATTAGGGTTAGGGTTTGTGAGATAGAATGGACACTTACCATTGATAAGCTGGTTGGACTGATCCTGAGAGGGTATGCAAGCATCAAGAACTGAATCGAAGATGGACTGATATCTTTCGCTTCCGGTGAAACCCCAGCAGCAAGAACCCCCGATCAGATAAGGGTGACGTTTTCAGTGAGGGAGGTGTCCTATGAAGCTGCCGATTTGCAGGACTGATAGCCTTCCCGTGCCGGAGAGAATGCCTGGTACATGCGGAGTTTCTAAGGTCTCTAGGCAGGCTAGCGAATTGATCCAGAGAGGCATTTGCTCATGCCCCCTTGATCCCAAAATCGCTGATAACTGCTCTGAATGAGCACGGTCGGATCTGATAATCACCGGATGCCGGAGTAGGATGCTGATGATGCGAATGGTGCCTGAGTTTCGAAGCAAAACTGAGATCTGAAGACCCAGTAACTAATTAGGGCTTTCTGGCTGAAAACCCCCCCTTACGGCTGCACACGTGTCCCTGCAACAATCTATACCGTATACTGGATAACTTATGAATGAATGTAAGTGCAAATGGTGAACCTGTATGGCTTACCCTGAATGAGACTAGGGCAGATGTTTCATTGCCGAAATCCCGCTAGCTGAAGACTCCGTCTCCAACCCCAACTGCTGTGCTGCTATCCAAGAGCTCCCAAAATAATAATCATCAAAAGTGAAGTCTCCTTTTGCTTTATCCCTCTTTTATAACTTTCAACTACGAAAACCCTAATCTTTGACCTAATTAGGTCACTTTATTTTCTAATTTGCAGTTGACTTGCATGCATGCGGATGGAGACTTAATGAGTGCATGCATCATTAAATAATGCTTGGATGGCATGCACGGAGGTGGCCTTTGGCCTTGGTGGCCCTTCTTGACCTAATGATGATGCCCTAGATTCTCTATGGATGGCATTGGTCCCTAGATGATTCCCTAGCTGTCAATAACTGCTCGAACCCACAAGAATCACATAGGTTAACGGTTTTGGGCCTCAAGGCCTAATCGGAAGAGAACATTACAGTCATGCTCGCTCGAGATTGCTTGTCCTCAAGCAACTTCAAACTGGGATGCTGCAATACCTGTTCACCTTCCCATGTGGCATCCTCTGGCGGTAGTTCTTTCCATTGAACCAAGTACTCTCTGATTACCCTATTCCTGAGCTTCCTTTCTCTAGTCTATATAATCCATTCAGGAATCAGTATCAACAGTCCTTCATCATCTAAAGGAGGTAATTCTGTAGATGGAGCAATGTGTTGCCCAAGGGTCTTCTTCAGGTTAGATACATGGAACACATTGTGAATCTTGCTTTCCTGTGGAAGTTCTAGTTCATATGCCACCTCTCCCACCTTCCTGATTATTCTGTATGGTCCATAGAATGAGGTTTTAACTTCTCTTCTCCTTTCTTCTTAAGTGAGGACTGTCTGTAAGGTTGGAGCCTTAAGTATACCAAATCCCCTACCTCAAAGCTCCGCTCAATCCTGTGTTTGTCAGCATACAACTTCTGTTGATTCTGGGCTGTTTGTAAATTTTCCTTCAATATTTTCAGAATGTCTTGACTGTCCTGTATCCAATCCTTAGCCTTAGGAGCCCTACTATCTCCAAATTCCAAATCTGCATAGTCCAAGGCCTCATAACCGTATAATTCCTTAAAAGGAGTCATCCTAATAGACATGTGGTAGGTAGTATTGTAGCAATACTCCCCTAGGTGTAGCCATTTGATCCAAGTTCGCTGCTGTCCTGTTACATAGTTCCTTAAATATCCTTTGATCCATTTGTCGACTATTTCGGTTTGTCCGTCACTCTGGGGATGATAACTCGTACTAGTAGCCAGTTCGGTCTCCACCAATTTGAACAGTTCTTGCCAGAAGGCACCTGTGAATCTGTTATCCCGATCACTGACAATGGTCTTAGATAACCCATGTAACCTGAAGACGTCCCTGAATAATAACTCAACTACTTGAGCTGCCGAGTAGTCTGATGATATCGATAAGAAATGTGCAAACTTGGTCAGTTTATCAACTACTACATATAAACAATCCCGCCCTTGGACTTTGGGCAATTCTGAAATAAAGTCCATGGAGATGCTTTCCCACTTTTGTTCGGGAATCGGTAGTGGCTGGAGTAACCCTGCTGGATGGGTGTTCTCAGTCTTGTTCTGCTGACAGATGCCACATTTTCGTACATGCTACATAATTTCCCCCTTGAGGCCCTTCCATGAGAACCTCTCTCGAATCTGCCTGTAGGTCTTCAAGAAACCTTGATGCCCTGATAAAGAAGAATCATGGGCTACTTGAATGATCCTTTTCCTCAATGTGGATTATAGGATGAGGTATATTCTGTTTTTGTAATAGATGATGTCATCAACAATCTTGTACCTATCATCCTGAATTTGCCCGTCCAATAATTCGCAAGCGGATTTATTTTTGGAGTATTCTACTAAGAGAAGTGCCCTCCAATCTGTGGATATACTACTGAGAGATAACGAGGCGGGACGCCTGGATAATGCATCAGCTACTACATTATTCTTACCTTTTACATACTCGATCTCGAAATCATAGGCTTGTACTTTGCTGACCCATTTCTGCTGTCGCTCATTTAGTTCCTTCTGATCCAGGAAATACTTGAGGCTGTTATGATTGGTTTTGATTTTGAACTTACTGCCCACCAGGTACTGTCTGAATTTTGTGAGAGCATGTAAGATGGCTAGCATCTCTTTGTCATATATGGATTAATGGCGCTCGTAGTTCTTCAGTTTACGGCTCTCAAATGCAATAGGGTGATGGTTTTGCATCAATACTACTCCTAACCCTTCCCCTGAGGCATCACATTCTACTACAAAGAGTTGTGAGAAGTCTAGTAATGCTAAAACTGGACAAGAACTCATAATAACCTTCATCTCCTCGAAAGTTTTATGTGCTAAGTCTGTCCAAGTGAACGCTCCCTTCTTGGTGAGATCTATGAGGGGTGCTACAAATTGGGAGAATCCCTTAACGTACCGTCGGTAATAAGTGCACAGACCTAAGAAACCTCTCAATTCTGTAAGTGTCTTTGGCGCGGGCCAATCTCTGATAGCTCGGATTTTCTCCATATCAACCTGTACTCCTTCTGCATTGATTATGTGTCCTAAGTACAGCATTTCCTTCATGCCAAACTCACACTTGGACATTTTCGCATAAAGCGAATGTTCTTCTAAAATACTCAATACTTCGTCCAAGTGTTTCAGATGCTCTTCCCATGTTTTGCTGTAGATCAGGATGTCATCAAAGAATACGAGCAAAAACTTACGTAGCTGTGCTTTGAAGGTGTGA